>AWOL01S0261152.1:0-13280 GCA_000715115.1 Nicotiana otophora
GATTCCCATATTTTCGTGTGTTATAGCCCACGCCTTCCAAGTGGTCCCGGGACCCCCGGACCCAGATCTCCTAAAATTTTTCAGGGCCATCAAATACGACCTAAGGAACCATAATCACCGCCCCGCCATGATCGTTTCTCATTCTTCGTATTTTACGGCTAAAAAACTAGAATTCCGCCCGATTCCCATATTTACGTGTGCTATAGCCCACGCCTTCCAAGTGCTACAGGGATCCTCGGACCCCGATCTCCTAAAATTTTTATGGGACAGCAAATACGACCTAAGGAACCATAGTCACCGCCCCGCCATGATTGTTCCTCAACTTTTGCGTTTTTCGGCCAAAAAACAAGAATGTCTGTTCCCATATTTTCGTGTGCTATAGCCAACGCCTTCCCAGTGGGTAGGCCCTCCGGAGCCGGATCGCCTAAAATATTTCCAGGACATCAAATATGACCTAAGGAACCATAGTCACCGCCCCGCCATGACCTTTGCACTTTTTTGCATTTTACGGCCAAAAAAATAGAATTTCGCCCGATTCCCATATTTTCGTGTGCTATAGCCTTCCGAGTGGGTCGGCCCCACCCCATAAAATACGACCTAAAGAATCATAGTCACCGCCCTTCCATGACCGTTCCTATTTTTGCATTTTACGGCCAAAGAACTAGAATTCCGCCCGATTCGCATATTTTCGTGAGCTATATAGCCCACGCCTTCCAAGTGGTCCCGGGACCCCCGGAACACGATCCCCTAAAATTGTTCCGGGTCATCCAATATGACCTAAGGAACTATAGTCACCGCCTCGCCATGATCGTTATTCATTTTTTTGCATTTTACGACCAAAACACAAGAATTCCGCTCGATTCCCATATTTTTGTGTCCTATAGCCCACGCCTTCCAAGTGGTCCCGGGACCCCCGGACCCCGATCTACTAAAAATTTTACGGGCCGTCAAATACAACCTAAGGAATCATAGTCACCGCCGCGCCATGATCATTTCTCATTTCTTTGCGTTTCTCGTCCAAAAAACTAGAATTTTGCTTGATTCCTATATTTTCACGTGCTATAGTCCACGCCTTTCCAGTGGGTTGGGCCCCCCAGAGCCGGATCTCCTAAAATTTTTACGGGCTATCAAATTCAACCTAAGGAACCATAGTCACCGCCCCGCCAAGACCGTTTCTCAATGTTTGCATTTTACGGCCAAAGAACTAAACTTTCGCCCGATTCCATATTTTCGTGTGCTATAGCCCACGCCATCCGAGTTGGCTGGCCCCCCGGACTCGGATCGCCTAAAATATTTTCGGGCCATTAAATACGACTTAAGGAACAATATTCACCGTCCCGCCATGATCGTTCCTCATGTTTTGCGTTTTCGGCCCTTACAAGTGGTACAGGGACCCCTGGACCCCGATCACCTAATATTTTTCCGGGCCATCAAATACGACCTAAGGAACCATAGTCACCGCCCCGCCATGACCGTTCCTCATTTTAGCATTTTTCGGCCAAAAACACTAGACTTTCGCTTGATTCCCATATTTTTGTGTGTTATAGCCCACGTCATCCTTGTGGATATTCCTCCCGGAGCCGGATCGCCTATAATTTTTTAGTGCCATCTAATACCACCTAAGGAACCATAGTCACCGCCCCGCCATGACCTTTCCTCATTTTTTGCATTGTACTGCCAAAAAACTAGAATTCCGCCTGATTCCCATATTTTCGTATGCTATAGCCCATGCCTTCCGGGTAGGCCGCCTCCCCCCCCCCCCCCCCCCCGGACTCGGATAGCTTAAATTTTTTCGGGCCATCAAATACGAACTAAAGAACCATAGTCACCGCCCTACCATGACCGTTCCTCGTTTTTTTGCGTTTTACGTCCAAAAAACTAGAATTCCGCCCGATTCCCATATTTTCATGAGCTATAGCCCATGCCTTCTAAGTGGTTCCGGTGCCCCCGAACCCTGATCGCCTAAAATTTTTCCTGGCAATCAAATATGACCTAAAGAAACATAGTCACCGCCCTGTCATGACCGTTCCTCATTTTATGGCATTTTACGGCCAAAAAACTAGAATTTCGGCCGATTCACATATTTTCGTGTGTTATAGCCCACGCCTTCCGAGTAGGCCCGGGCCCCCCGGACCCGGATCGCCTAAAATTTTTCCTGGCCATCAAATACGACCTAAGGAACCATAGTCACCGCCCTGCCATATTCGTTCCTCAATTTTTGCGTTGTACGGCCAAAAATCTAGAATTCCGCCCAATTCCCATATTTTTGTCTGTTATAGCACACGACTTTTGATTAGGTCGGGCCCACCGGACTCGGATCTCCTTAAATATTTTTGGGTCATCACATACGAACTAATGAACCATAGTCACCGCCACGCCATAACCGTTCATCGATTTATTTGTGTTTAATGTCCAAACAACTAGATTTTCGCTCGATTCCCATTTTTTTGTCTGTTATAGCCCACGCCTTCCCAGTGGGCAGGGTCGGCCGGACCCGGATAGTTTAAACTTTTTCCAGGCCATCAAATATGACCTAAGGAACCATAGTCACCACTCCGCCATGAACGTTCCTCATGTTGTTTGCATTTTACGGCCAAAGAACTAGAATTTCGCCCAATTCCCATATTTTCGTGTGCTATAGCCTACGCCTTCCGAGTGGGCCCGGGCCCTCCAAAACAGGATCACCTAATATTTTTCCGGGTCACACTTTGACCTAATGAACAATAGTCACAACCCCGCCATGACCGTTCCTCATTGGTTTGCATTTTACGGCCAAAAAACTAGAATTCCGCCCGATTCCCATATTTTCGTATGCAGCCCACGCCTTCCCAGTGGGTAGGGCCGCCCGAACTCAGATAGTTTAAATTTTTCCAGGCCATCGAATACAACCTAAGGAACCATAGTCTCCGCCTGCCCTGACCGTTCCTCGTTTTATTGCGTTTTACGGCCAAAAAACTAAAATTTCGCCAGATTCCCATATTTTCATGTGCTAAAGCCCACGCCTTCCAAGTGGGCCCGCCCCCCCCAGAACCAAATCACCTAAAATTTTTCCGGGTCATCGAATACGACCTGAGGAACCACCCCTCCATGACCGTTCCTCGAGTTTTTGCGTTTTACAGCCATAAAACTAGCATTTCGTCTGATTCCCATATTTTCGTGTGCTATAGCCCACGCTTTTCGAGTGGGCCCGGGCCCCTCGGAGGCCAAAGGAACCATAGTCACCGCCCTGCCATGACCTTTTCTCATTTTCTGCATTTTACAGCCAAAAAACTAGAATACCCCCCGATTCTCATATTTTCGTGTGGTATAGCCCACGCCTTCAAAGTGGTTCAAGGACCCCCGAACCCCGATTGCCTAAAAATTTTCCTGGCCATCAAATACGACCTAAGGAACCCTTGTCACCGCTCCGCTGTGATCGTTCCTCAGTTTGTGCATTGTTCGGCCAAAAAACTAGAATTTCGCTTGATTATCATATTTTCGTGTGCTATAGCCCACGCCTTCCGAGTGGGCCGGCCTCCACAGACTCGGATCGCCTAAAAAATTTTCGGGCTATTAAATACGACCTAAGGAACCATATTTAATGTCCCACCATGATCGTTCCTCAGGTTTTCCGTTTTATGGCCAAAAAACTAGAATTCCATCTGATTCCCATATTTTTGTGAGCTATTGCCCACGCCTTCCGAGTGGGCCGGCCCCCCCGGACTTGGATCGCCTAAAATTTATCCGGGCCATTAAATACGACCTAAGGAACTATATTTACCGTCTCGCCATGATCGTTCCTCATGTTTTGCATCTTTCGACCAAAAAACTAGAATTCCGCCTGATTCCCATATTTTCGTGTGCTATAGCCCACGCTTTCCAAGTGTTACCGGGACCCCTGGACCCCGATCACCTAAAATTTTTTCGGGCCATCGAATACGACCTAAGGAACCATAGTCATCGCCCCGCCATGACCATTCCTCATTTTTTGCGTTTATTCGGCCAAACAACTAGACTTTCGCTTGATTCCCATATTTTCGCGTGCCCACGCCTTGCCAGTGGGTAGGCCCCCCGGAGCCGGATCGCCTAAAATATTTCCAGGCCATCAAATACAACCTAAGGAACCATAGTCATCGCCCCGCCATGACCATTCCTCATTTTTTGCGTTTATTCGGCCAAACAACTAGACTTTCGCTTGATTCCCATATTTTCGCGTGCCCACGCCTTGCCAGTGGGTAGGCCCCCCGGAGCCGGATCGCCTAAAATATTTCCAGGCCATCAAATACAACCTAAGGAACCATAGTTACCTCCCCTCCATGACCTTTCCTCATATTTTGCATTTTAAGGCCAAAAAACTAAAATTCCGCCCGATTCCCATATTTTCGTGTGCCGTAGCCCACTCCTTCCAAGTGGACCCGGGACCCCCGGACCCCGATCGCCTAAAATTTTTCGGGGTCATCAAATACGACCTAAGGAATCATACTCACCACCCCGCCATGATCGTTCCTTAATATTTGCGTTTTTCGGCCAAAAAACTCGAATTTCGCCTGATTCCCATATTTTCGTGTGCTATAGCCCACGCCTTCCAAGTGGTCCCGGGACCCCCAGACCCTGATAGCCTAAATGGTTTTTGGGCCATCAAATACGACTTAAGGAACCATAGTCACTGCCAAGATCGTTCCTCATTTTTTGCGTTTTTCGGCCAAAAAACTAAAATTCCGCCTGATTTTCATATTTTCGTGTGCTATTGCCCACGCCTTCCCAATGGGTAGGTCCCCCCGGAGCCGGATCGCCTAAAACCTTTCCGGGCCATCCAATACGACCTAAGGAACCATAGTCACCACCCCGCCATGACCTTTCCTCATTGTTTTTCATTTTACGCCTAAAAAAATAGAATTCTGCCCGATTCCCATATTTTCGTGTGCTAAAAGCCCACGCCTTCCAAGTGGTCCCAAGACTCCCGGACCCCAATCGCCTAAATATTTTCGGGTCATCAAATACGACCTAAGGAACCATAGTCAAGGCCCTGCCATGATCGTTCCTCATTGTTTGCATTTTACGGCCAAAAAACTTGAATTCTGCCCGATTCTCATATTTTCGTGTGCTATAGCCCACGCCTTCGCCTAAAGTTTTTTCGGGCCATCCAATACGATCTGAGGAACCATAGTCACCGCCCCTCCATGATCATTCCTCATTTTTTGCTTTTTTCGGCCAAAACCTAGAATTTCGCCTGATTCCCATAATTTCGTGTGCTATAGCCCACGGCTTCCAAGTTGTCCCGGGACCCCCGAACCCCAATCTCCTAAAATTTTTCTGGGCAATCAAATACGAATTAAGGAACATAGTCACCTCCCCACCATGATCGTTCCTCATTTTTTGCGTTTTTCAGCCAAAACACTAGAATTTCGCTTGATTCCCATATTTTCGTGTGCTATATCCCACGCCTTCCCAGTGGGTAGGGCCCCCCGGAATCGGATCGCCTAAAAGTTTTCCGTACCATCAAATACGACCTAAGGAACCATAGTCAATGCCCCGCCATGACCTTTACACATTGTTTGCATTTTACGGCAAAAAAACAAGAATACCGCGTGATTCCCATAATTTCGTGTGATATAGCCCATGCCTTCCGAGTGGGCTGGGCCCCCGAACACAGATCGCCTAAAATAATTTTGGGCCATCAAGTACGACCCAAAGAACCATAGTCAGTGCCCTTCCATAATCGTTCCTAATGTTTTGTGTTTTTCGACCAAAAACTAGAATTTCGCCTGATTCCCATATTTTCGTGTGCTATAGCCCACGCCTTCGCAGTGGGTAGGGTCCCCCGGAACTGGATCGCCTAAATTTTTCTGGACCATCATATACGACCTAAGGAACCATAGTCACCGTCCCCCATGACCTTTCCTCATTTTTTGCATTTTACGGCCAACAAAACTAGAATTCCGCCCGATTCCAAATCGTTCCTGGTTTGTTTGTGTTTTACGTCCAAAAAACTAGACTTTCGCGTGATTCCCATATTTTCGTGTGCTATAGCCCACGCCTTCCAAGTGCTCCCCGGACCCCAATGGCCTAAAAATTTTCTGGGATATCAAATACGACCTAAGGAACCATAGTCACCGCCCCGCCAAGATCGTTCCTCATTTTTTGCATTTTACGGCCAAAACACTAGAATTCCGCTCGATTCCCATATTTGCGTGTGCTATAGCCCACGCCTTCCAAGTGGTCCCGGGACCCCCAGACCCCGATCTCCTAAATTTTTTCCGGGCCATCAAATATGACCTAAGGAACCATAGTCACCGCCCCGCCAAGATCGTTCCTCATTTTTTGCATTTTACGGCCAAAACACTAGAATTCCGCTCGATTCCCATATTTGCGTGTGCTATAGCCCACGCCTTCCAAGTGGTCCCGGGACCCCCAGACCCCGATCTCCTAAATTTTTTCCGGGCCATCAAATATGACCTAAGGAACCATAGTCACCGCCCCGCCAAGATCGTTCCTCATTTTTTGCATTTTACGGCCAAAACACTAGAATTCCGCTCGATTCCCATATTTGCGTGTGCTATAGCCCACGCCTTCCAAGTGGTCCCGGGACCCCCAGACCCCGATCTCCTAAATTTTTTCCGGGCCATCAAATATGACCTAAGGAACCATAGTCACCGCCCCGCCATGATCATTTCTCATTTGTTGCAGTTTTCGGCCAAAAAACTAGAATTTCGCTTGATTTCCATATTTGCGTGTGCTATAGCCCACGCCTTTCCAGTGGATTGGGCCCCCTGGAGATCTCCTAAACATTTTCCTGGCCATCAAATACAACCTAAGGAACCATAGTCACCGCCCCGTCCTGATCGTTCCTCATTCTTCGCATTTTACGGCTAAAAAACTAGAATTCCGCCCGATTCCCATACTTTCGTGTGCTATAGCCCACACCTTCCAAGTGCTACAGGGATCCTCGGACCCCGATCTCCTAAAATTTTTACGGGCCATCAAATTCGACCAACTTTCGTGTGCTATCGTTCCTCAACTTTTGCGTTCTTCGGCCAAAAAACAAGAATTTCGACCGATTCCCATATTTTCATGTGCTATAGCCAACGCCTTCCCAGTAGGTAGGCCCCCCGGAGCCGGATCGCCTAAAATATTTCCAGGTCATCAAATACGACCTAAGGAACCATAGTCACCGCCCCGCCATGACCTTTCCACATTTTTTGCATTTTACGGCCAAAACAGTAGAATTCTGCCCGATTCCCAAATTTTCGTGTGATATAGCCCACACCTTCCGAGTGGGTCGGGTCCCCCGGACTCGGATCGTCTAAAATTTTTCCGGGCCATAAAATACGACCTAAAGAATCATAGTCACCGTCCTGCCATGAGAGTTCCTCTTTTTTGCATTTTACGGCCAAAGAACTAGAATTCCGCCCGATTCACATATTTCCTTGTGCTATATAGTCCACGCCTTCCAAGTGTTCCCGGGACCCCTGGACCACTATCGCCTAAAATTGTTCCGGGTCATCAAATACGATCTAAGGAACCACAGTCACCGCCCCGCCATGATCATTCCTCATTTTTTGCATTTTACGGCCAAAACACAAGAATTCCGCTCGATTCCCATATTTTCGTGTGCTATAGCCCACGCCTTCCAAGTGGTTCCGGGACCCCCGGTCTCCGATCTCCTAAAATTTTTCCGGGCCATCAAATACTATCTAAGGAACCATAGTCACCGCCCCGCCATGATCATTTCTCATTTTTTGCGTTTTTCGTCCAAAAAACTAGAATTTCGCTTGATTCCCATATTTTCGTGTGCTCTAGCCCACGCCTTTCTAGTGGGTTGGGCCCCCCGGAGCCGGATCGCCTAAAATTTTTTCGGGCAATCCAATACGACCTAAGGAACCATAGTCACTTCCCCTCCATGAACTTTCATCATTGTTTGCATTTTACGGCCAAAAAACTAAAATTCCGCCTGATTCCCATATTTTCGTGTGCTATAGCCCACGCCATCCGAGTTGGCCGGCCCCCCAGACTCGGATCGCCTAAAACTTTTTCGGTCCATTAAATATGACCTAAGGAACCATATTCACCGTCCCGCCATGATCGTTTCTCATGTTTTGCATTTTTCGGCCGTTCCAAGTGGTACCGAGACCCCTCGACCCCGATCACCTAAAATTTTCCGAGCCATCAAATACGACCTAAGGAACCATAGTCACCGCCCCGCCATGACCGTTCCTTATTGTTTGCATTTTTTCGGCCAAAAAACTTGACTTTCGCTTGATTCTCATATTTTCGTGTGCTATAGCCCATGTCTTCATTGTGAATAGGCCCCCCGGAGCCGGATCGCCTAAAATATTTTCAGGCCATCAAATACGACCTAAGTACCATATGCACCGCCCCGCTATGACCTTTTCTCATTTTGTGCATTTTACAGCCAAAAAAACTAGAATTTTGCCCGATTCTCATATTTTCGTGTGCTATAGCCCACGCATTCCGAGTGGGCCGAGCCCCCCGGACTCGGATCGCCTAAAATTTTTTCGGGCCATCAAATATGACATAAAGAACCATAGTCACCGCCCTGCCATGACCGTTCCTCATTGTTTTGCATTTTACAGCCAAAGAACGAAAATTTTGCCCGATTCGCTTATATTCGTGTGCTATATAGCGCACGCCTTCCAAGAGGTCCCGGGACCCCCGCACCCCGATCGCGTAAAATATTTCCGGGACATCAAATACGACCTAAGGAACCATAGTCACCGTCCAGCCATGATCATTTCTCATTATTTGCATTTTATGGCTAAACAACTAGCATTCTGCTTGATTCTCATATTTTCGTGTGCTATACGCCATCCGAGTTGGCCGGCCCCTCGGACTCGGATCGCCAAAATTTTTTCGGGCCATTAAATATGACCTAAGGAACAATATTCACCATCCCGCCATGATCGTTCCTCATGTTTTGCGTTTTTCGGCCAAAAAACCTTCCAAGTGGTACCGAGACCCCCGGACCCTGATCTCCTAAACATTTTCTGGGCCATACAAATGCGACCTAAGGAACCATTTTTATCGCCCCGCCATGATCATTCCTCAATATTTGCTATTTTCGGCAAAAAAAAGAAGAATTTCGCCCGATTCCCATATTTTCGTGTGTTATAGCCCACGCCTTCCCAGTGGTTAGGCCCCTGGGAGCCGGATCGCCTAACATTTTTCCAGGCCATCAAATACGACCTAAGAAACCATAGTCACCGCCCCGCCATGACCTTTCCTCATTTTTTGCATTTTACGGCCAACAAACTAGAATTTTGCTTGATTCTCATATTTGTGTGTGCTATAGCCCACGCCTTCCCGGTTTGTAGTGCCCCCCGGACTCAGATCGCCTAAAATTTTTCCAGGCCATCCAATACGACCTAAAGAATGATAGTCACCGCCCTACCATAACCGTTCCTCGTTTTTTGCATTTTACGGTCAAAGAACTAATATTCCGCCTGATTCACATATTTTCATGTACTATATAGCCCACACCTTCAAAGTGGTCCCGGGACCCCCGGTCCACGATCGCCTAAAATTGTTCCGGGCCATCACATACGACCTAAGGAACCATAGTCACCGCCCCGCCATAATCGTTCCTCATTCTTTGCATTTTACGGCTAAAAAACTAGAATTTCGCTCGATTCCCATATTTTCGTGTGCTATAGCCCATGCCTTCCAAGTTCAACAGGAACCCTCGGACCCCGATCTCCTAAAATTTTTACGGGCCATCAAATTCAACCTAAGGAACCATAGTCACCGCCACGCCATAACCGTTTCTCATTTTTTGCATTTTACGGCCAAAAAACTAGAATTCCGCTTGATTCCCATATTTACGTGTGCTATAGCCCACGCCTTCCGAGTAGGCCGGGCCCCACCGGACTCGGATCGTGTAAAATGTTTTCGGGCCATAACATACAACCTAATGAACCATAGTCACCGCCCCGCCATAACCGTTCCTCGATTTATTTGTGTTTAATGTCCAAAAAATAAGAATTCCGCCAGATTCCCATATTGTCGTGTGCAGCCCACGCCTTCCCAGTGGGTAGGGTCACCCGGACCCGGATAGTTTAAAATTTTTCCGGGCAATCGAATATGACTGAAGGAACCATAGTCACCGCCCCGCCATGAACGTTCCTCATGTTTTTTCATGTTACAGCCAAAGAACTAGAATTTCGCCCGATTCCCATATTTTCGTGTGCTATAGCCCACGCCTTCCGAGTGGGCCCGGGCCCCCCGAAATCGGATCGCCTAATATTTTTCCGGGTCAAAATGTGACCTAATGAACCATAGTCACAGCCCCGCCATGACCATTCCTCATTTCTTTGTGTTTTACGACCAAAAAACTAGCATTCCGCCCGATTCCCATATTTTCGTGTGCAGTCCACGCCTTCCCAATGGGTAGGGCCACCCGTACTCGGATAGTTTAAAATTTTTCCGGGCCATCGAATATAACCTAAGGAACCATATTCTCCGTCTGCCATGGCCGTTCCTCATTTCTTTGCGTTTTATGGCAAAAAAACTAGAATTTCGCCTGATTCCCATATTTTCGGCCCCCCCGGAACTGAATCGCCTAAAAATTTTCCGGGTCATCAAATACGACCTAAGGAACCATAGTCACCACCCCTCAGACCGTTCCTCGAGTTTTTGCGTTTTATGGCCATAAAACTAGCATTTCACCCGATTTCCATATTTTCGTGTGCTATAGCCCACGCCTTCCTAAAATTTTTCCGGGCCATCAAATTCTCCCTAAGGAACCATAGTCACCTCCCCGCCATAATCGTTCTTCAGTTTTTGCATTTTTCGGCCAAAAAACTAGAATTTCGCCTGATTCCCATATTGTCGTGTGCTATAGCCCACGCCTTCCGATTGGGCCGGCCCCCACGAACTCGGGTACCCTCAGGTTTTCTGTTTTATGGCCAAAAAACTAGAATTCCATCCGATACCCATATTTTCGTGAGCTATTACCCACGCCTTCCGAGTGGGTTGGCCCCCCGGACTCGGATCACCTAAAATTTTCCCGGGCCATTAAGTACGACCTAAGGAACTATATTCACCATCCCGCCATGATCGTTCCTCATGTTTTGCGGTTTTCGGCCAAAATACTAGAATTCCGCCCGATTCCCATATTTTCGTGTGCTATAGCCCATGCCTTCCAAGTGGTACCGGGACCCCTGGACCCCGATCACCTAAAACTTTTCCAGGCCATCAAATACGACCTAAGGAACCATAGTCATCGCCCCGCCTTGACCGTTCCTCATTGTTTGCGTGTTTCGGCCAAAAAACTAGACTTTCGCTTGATTCCCATATTTTCGTGTGCTATAGCCCATGCCTTCCAAGTGGTACCGGGACCCCTGGACCCCGATCACCTAAAACTTTTCCAGGCCATCAAATACGACCTAAGGAACCATAGTCATCGCCCCGCCTTGACCGTTCCTCATTGTTTGCGTGTTTCGGCCAAAAAACTAGACTTTCGCTTGATTCCCATATTTTCGTGTGCTATAGCCCATGCCTTCCAAGTGGTACCGGGACCCCTGGACCCCGATCACCTAAAACTTTTCCAGGCCATCAAATACGACCTAAGGAACCATAGTCATCGCCCCGCCTTGACCGTTCCTCATTGTTTGCGTGTTTCGGCCAAAAAACTAGACTTTCGCTTGATTCCCATATTTTCGTGTACTATAGCCCACGTCTTCCCAGTGGGTAGGCCCCCCGGGGCCGGATCGCCTAAAATATTTCCAGGCCATCAAATACGACCTAAGGAACCGTAGTCACTGCCCCGCCATGACCTTACCTCATTTGTTTTGCATTTTACGGCACAAACACTAGAATTCCGCCCGATTCCCATATTTTCATGTGCTATAGCCCACGCCTTCCGAGTGGGGACTGGCCCCCCGGACTCGGATCGCCTAAAAATTTTCCGGGACATCAAATATGACCTAAAGAACTATATTTCCCGCCCTACCATGATCGTTCCTCATGTTTTTGCATTTTACAGCGAAAGAACGATAATTCCACCTGATTCGCATATTTTCGTGTGCTATATAGCCCATGCCATCCTAGAGGTCCCGGGACCCCCGCATCCCGATCGCGTAAAATTTTTCCGGGACATCAAATACGGTGTAAGGAACCATAGTCACCGCCCTGCCATGATCGTTCCTCATTCTTTGCATTTTACGGCCAAAAAACTAGAAGTCCGCCCGATTCCCAAATTTTCGTGTGGTATAGCCCACGCCATCCCAGTGGGTAGGCCCCCAGGAGCCGGATCGCCTAAAATTTTTCCAAGCCTTCTAATACGACCTAAGGAACTATAGTCCCCGCCCCACCATGACCTTTACTTATATCTTGCTTTTTACGGCCAAAAACCTAGACTTTCACTTGATTCCCATAATTTCGTGTACTATAGCCCACGTCTTCCCAGTGGGTAGGCCCCCCGGAGCCGGATCGCCAAAATTTTTTCCAAGCCTTCAAATACGACCTAAGGAACTATAGTCACCCCCCCACCATGACCTTTTCTCATTTCTTGCATTTTACGGCCAAAAAACTAGAATTCCGCCCGATTCCCATATTTTGCGTGCTATAGCCCACGCCTTCCGAGTGGGCTGGGCCCCCAGTCTCGATCGCCTAAAAGTTTTCCGGGCCATAAAATATGACCTAAAGAACCATATTCATTGCCCTGCCATGACCGTTCCTCAATGTTTTGCATTTTACGGCCAAAGAACGAGAATTCTACCCGATTCGCATATTTTCGTGTGCTATATAGCCCATGCCTTCCAAGAGGTCCCGAGACCCCCGCACCCCGATCGCGTAAACTTTTTCCGGGCCATCAAATACGACCTATGGAACCATAGTCACCGCCCCGCCATGATCGTTCCTCAGTTTTTGAGTTTTGCGGCCAAAAAAACTAGCATTTTGCCCGATTCCCATATTTTCGTGTGCTATACGCCTTCCCAGTGGGTTGGCCCCCCGGAGCCGGATCGCCTAAAATTTTTCCGGGCCATCAAATACGACCTAAGGAACCATAGTTACCGCCCCGCCATGACCGTTCCTCATATTTTGTGTTTTGCGCCAAATAAAATAGACTTTCGCTTGATTCCCATAATTTCGTGTACAATAGCCCACGTCTTCCGAGTGGGTAGGCCCCCCGGAGCCGGATCGCCTAAAATTTTTCCAAGCTTTCAAATACGACCTAAGGAGCTATAGTCACCGCCCCACCATGACATTTCCTCATTTCTTGCATTTTACGGCCAAAAAACTAGAATTCCGTCCGATTCCCATATTTTCGTGTGCTATAGCCC
>AWOL01S0261175.1:0-17647 GCA_000715115.1 Nicotiana otophora
TTAAAATCATGAATCTTTTTTAGATAACGAGGTGAGTGCATTATAATAAATCGTAGTTACGTACAATTTTGTTAAAATAATAAGTGAAAGTGAATCAGTGTAAAACAATCCATAACAAATTCTAGAACTCTCCCAAAACCCGATGTCACAAGTGCATGAGCATTTCCTAAGAAATACAATATAGTACAATATTTGTCCGAAATATAAATAAGACAGGATAAAGTAAATAGTACGATGAAGACTCTGTGGGTTGCGATGCGTAGCCTGGAATGCAGTTCATCATAAAGCCTCCTCGTAGCTACACCTACGCGCCAAGATGACCATTATATAAACATGTCAGATCATGCACATTTAGTGCAGAAGTGCAGCATGAGTACGTAAATCAACGCGTACCCAGTAAGTAGCTAGCCTAACCCCGAAAAAGTAGTAACAAGGGGTCGACATCGTTACTTACTAGAGGTATAATAAAGCAATATGATGAATCATGAGAAGATATAAAACATAACAATAATAATGGGATGAAACGGTAGCCAACATATTCATTCAAAATTTCTTTTAATGATATAGACTTCTCAATCTCGTATCCTATCTCAACAACTCGGAAAATATCAAGTGTCAGTATTAAATGAATCAGGAATACCATATAAAATGCCAGGCATCAGTGAAAGGATAATCTCGTGAATATTCAGACTGCTAGCGATATAACTCACGATTATGCCTAGGTCATTCGACTCGATCCAGAATAATATATACACTGCCGAGAGTCGAACAACACGAACCATAGATGCATCTATTATACTGTCGAAGTATTCGGCCCGCTCCGTAAGAAAGGAAGAAAATCATCAAATTACGAGACACGTGCTTACAAAGCAGTACATGAGCACAAAGTGAATATAAACTTTACCGTTTCTCAAATAGCTTGCCAACAACTCAAGGTGATAAGTCTCCGCCCAATATATATACATGTATTTCTAAATCAATTAATTATAAATTCAATTAATTAAGCCAGCAGAATGAATTCAAATATTTCAAGTATTACATGGTAAAGTCTTAAGTCTACCTGGACATAAACATGCTTTAGCTACGTATGAACTCTCGTCACCTCGTGCGTACGTAGCACCCACAACTATTAGCATATAACAATTACATCACCTAGGGGTAGTTTTCCCCTCACAAAGTTAAACAGGAGACTTACCTAGCTCCGAAGTCCTATAACCGGCTCTAACGCCTCTCTTACACCTCAACTCAAAGCCAAATGTCCCGAACTAGTCAAACAATGTATAAATCAATCAAAATATACTCAAATGCTTAAAGTTCAACAATTTATAATGACTCCCAACTCTGCTCAAAAAGTCAATAATAGTCAACCCTCAGACCCACGTGCCCGAATTCCGAATATTTTCGAATATAATCATTACCTATAACACCACGAACTCAAATATATAATTTATTCCTAATTCCATGACCGATTTTATGGTAAAAGTTTAAAATACCAATTTTTAGGTTTCTTTCAAAATCTCACAAATGTCTACTAGTTTCCACGTTTAAATCCTTGTAAAATTTATGTATTTAACTTGAAATAGGAAGAAATTACTTACCTCGAGTTGCTCGATGAAACATCCCTCAAAATAGCTCCCCAAATTCGGCTATCCAAGTGGAAATGAGAGAGATGAGAGCTAAGTCTCGATTTTAAGAACCATTCTGCCCATGGATAATCTCGCACCTGCGGCCAAAATGCCGCACCTGCGGCATTGCTTTTGCAACCACTCCTCCGCTTCTGCGAAAAATCACCCAAACACGATGCTTCACACTTCCGAAAATATTCCACGCTTCTGCGACATCGGAGTTGCGAGCCTCTTCCGTTCATGCGCCTTCTCTTGCTTCTGTGCCCAACGCCTTCGCTTCTGCACTTGCGCAGATGCGACCAAAGCTCTGCACCTTCGGCTCTTCCCCTGGATGACCTTCTCTGCTTCTGTGACTACCTCCCTCGCACCTGCGTGTCCGCACCTGTGACCAAACTACTGCAGGTGCGATGACACCAGACTTTAGCAGTCTTCAGCATTTCCTCGAATCCAAATTTCAATCCAATTTCAATCTGTTTCACACCCGAGGCCCTCGGGACCCCATCCAAACATACCAACACATCCCAACACATGAAATGAACCTGCTTGAGGCCTCAAATCGCAACAAACAACATCGAAATGATGAATCAATGATCAAAATCCTTTTTTAAACTTTCAAACTTCTAAACTTCGACGAACGCATCCGATCTCATATCACAATATTCCGGAATGACGCCAAACTTTATGTATAAGCCATAAATCATGACACGAACCAATTTCAAGGCTCGGAACCCCAAACGGACATCGATAACATTAACATTCACTTCAAACCAACTCATAAAATTCTTAAACCTTCAAAATACCAACCTTCCATAATAAGCGCTGAAATTCTTCCGTACCACCCGATTCTCAAACCGAACATACGCCCAAGTCTGAAATTATCATACGAACCTATTGGAACCTTCAAATCTCGATTCTGAAGTTGTTTGCTCAAAATTCAAACCTTGGTCAATTCATCCAACTTAAAGCTTCCGAAATTAGAATTTCCATCCAAATCAACTCTAAACTTCCCAAAATTTGATTCCGACCACACGTACAAGTCGTAATACATGAATTGAAGCTACTCAAGGCCACAAACTACTGAATGACATGATAGAGCTCAAAACGACCGGTCGAGTCGTTACAGTTCAAGTAGCTTTAATGCATTACCCAGTGTTAATCTTGCATTTTTTTATTCTTTAGATTTCTCTTATCACTTGTTATTTCTTTCACTTAGAGTTTTTATTGCACCACTTAGTGTTAGTTTTGTATTTTCTCTTCGGTTTTCTGATTGGTTTGCTTGTTGTTGCTTCTTCTTTTTATCTTTTCTAAGATGAGGGTCTATCGGAAATAACCTCTACCTTCCTATAGGTAGGTGATGGTAGGTTAGAAATTTGTATTTTACATTCTAATTACTTCACTTTATTCATATTTGAGCTTAAATGATGATGATGATTTGTACTTATTACGTATTTTATGCCTTATGTAATTCCAAGTTAAGAAGATATTCCAGAGCTAAATTGAATAAGTTTGAACTTTGAAGTCTGAGTAAAATCTCAAGTAATTAAATCGGGATCATGTTCGGGGATCGAGGACCAAGTCTGGATATCAAAAGGTGAGAAAACAATTTCACTCTGAGAATTTTACACTATCGCGCCGCATAGGACACCGCGAGGCGCGGTGCAGTAGTGCAATGGAGCCTGCTGACAAAAATCTTCCCTCTGAGTTTCTCCACTGGATCGCCGCGCTTGTGCAATTTAGTTAGAGTATTTTCCCACTTTGGCTTGGAAAGGTAATTCCGTCCGGAACCACTTCTATATGGTATAAATACACCAAAAATACAATTTTGAGGGAACTGTTTGACCATCGAAGGATTTGAGGAGCAACTAAGGCAAGAATACACAAGATCTCAACCAACAATTGGTGCAATACGGGATTTGCTGATATGTGCCTTTGCGCTGAGAAGGGGGAGGTTGACTTGGCTGAGCTGCAGCAGGATCATCACATCTCTGCTATCACAGAGCAGTGGTCTTATTCGGTTTAGCAAGTGATAGAGGCATTCTTTGTTGAGCTAGATATATGCTTTTAGACACCTAATTAATGCCTATATCNGAAAATCACCCAAACACGATGCTTCACACCTGCGAAAATATTCCACACTTCTGCGACATCGCAGTTGCGAGCCTCTTCCATTCATGCGCCTTCTCTTGCTTCTGTGCCCAACGCCTTCGCTTCTGCGCTTGCGCAGATGCGACCAAAGCTCTGCACCTTCGGCCCTTCCCCTGGATGAGCTTCTCTGCTTCTGCGACTACCTCCCTCGCACCTGCGTGTCCGCACATGTGACCAAACTACTGCAGGTGTGATGACACCAGACATTAGCAGTCTTCAGCATTTCCTCGAATCCAAATTTCAATCCAATTTCAATCTGTTTCAAACTCGAGGCCCTCGGGACCCCATCCAAACATACCAACACATCCCAACACATGTAATGAACCTAATCGGGGCCTCAAATCACAACAAACAACATCAAAATGATGAATCAATGATCAAAATCCTTCTTTAAACTTTCAAACTTCTAAACTTCGACGAGCGCGTCCGATCTCATATCAAAATATTCCGAAATGACGCCAAACTTTACGTATAAGCCATAAATCATGACATGAACCAATTCCAAGGCACGGAACCCCAAACGGACATCGATAATATTAAAATTCACTTCAAACCAACTCATAAAATTCTTAAACCTTCCATAATAAGCGCTGAAATTCTTCCGTACCACCCGATACTCAAACCGAACATATGCCCAACTCTGAAATTATCATACGAACCTATTGGAACCTTCAAATCCCGATTCTGAGGTTGTTTGCTCAAAATTCAAATCTTGGTCAATTCATCCAACTTAAAGCTTCCGAAATTAGAATTTCCATCCAAATCAACTCTAAACTTTCCAAAATTTGATTCCGACCACACATATAAGTCGTAATACATGAATTGAAGCTACTCAAGGCCTCAAACTACTGAAAGGCATGATAGAGCTCAAAACGACCGGTCGAGTCGTTACAGTTCAAGTAGCTTTAATGCATTACCCAGTGTTAATCTTGCATTTTCTTATTCTTTAGATTTCTCTTATTACTTGTTATTTCTTTCGCTTAGAGTTTTTATTGCACCACTTAGTGTTAGTCTTGTATTTTCACTTCGGTTTTCTGATTGGTTTGCTTGTTGTTGCTTCTTCTTTTTATCTTTTCTAAGATGAGGATCTATCGGAAATAACCTCTCTACCTTCCTATAGGTAGGTGATGGTAGGTTAGAAATTTGTATTTTACATTCTAATTACTTCACTTTATTCATATTTGAGCTTAAATGATTATGATGATTTGTACTTATTACATATTTTATGCCTTATATAATTCCAAGTTAAGAAGATATTCCAGAGCTAAATTGAATAATTCTGAACTTTGAAGTCTGAGTAAAATCTCAAGTAATTTAATCGGGATCATGTTCGGGGATTGAGGACCAAGTCTGGATATCAAAAGGTGAGAAAACAATTTCACTCTGAGAATTTTATACTATCGCGCCGCATAGGACACCGCGAGGCACGGTGCAGTAGTACAATGGAGCCTGCTGACAAAAATCTTCTCTCTGAGTTTCTCCACTTGCTCGCCGCGCTTGTGCAATTTAGTTAAAGTATTTTCCCACTTCGGCTTGGAAAGGGTTATTCCGTCCGAAACCACTTCTACATGGTATAAATACACCAAAAATACAATTTTGAGGGAACTGTTTGACCAACGAAGGATTTGAGGAGCAACTAAGGCAAGAATAGACAAGATCTCAACCAACAATTGGTGCAATACAGGATTTGCTGATATGTGCCTTTGCGCTGAGAAGGGGGAGGTTGACTTGGCTGAGCTGCAGCAGGATCATCACATCTCTGCTATCACAGAGCAGTGGTCTTATTCGGCTTAGCAAGTGATAGAGGCATTCTTTGTTGAGCTAGATATATGCTTTTAGACACCTAATTAATGCCTATATTTTAGTTAGCTCCTTTCAGCATGTAATCCTATTTCTTTGGCAACGACACTACAAGTCTAACCTCTTTGTTTGAATTGATTATCTTTTTGAACCTTTCACATCTTTTGAGCACTTGAAATTGTTATGAGCTTGTTAAAGGCTAAGTGGAGGTATGGTTAGGTTATAGAGTGGAACTGAGAAAAATAGAGAAAGGTGCAATCTTTTATAATTTGTGAGAGCTAGCCACTTGTAAGGAATTGAAAAAAAAAGTGAATTTACTTGGAATAAAATCAGAACTTTGAAAGAAAAAAAAGAGAGAGTTTGTCTATGTATTAGAAAGAAAAACAATTAATTCCTTACTAGTGACAGTTCTCTTCTTGTTTCTGATTAAAGAAACTGGGAGTTTGGTGCTATTTTGTGAAGGTTGGGGAGTGGTTCAACACAAGTGTAGGGTTTAGATTGTGAATTGTATGTATTAAAATGCTCAGATAGGTGTAGTCACTATTATTCAAATTGTATCTTACTCGTCCCGCAGCCTACATTACAACCAAATAAAGTCCTACTTGATCTTTGACTGAATGAGCTCAAATTAGTAGAGTATTACACTACGGGCAAGCCTATGGTACGTCAACTGTGGCATATGAATTTTATTTCTGAGAGTGAGTGAATTCTTTCTATCTTGAGTTTTTGTTCTTGAATTTTATTGTGTATGGAACTACTCTCTATCTTTGGTGTGAGGGCACATGATTTGCGAAGGAGAAAGTCTTTGGCCTCGGTGTTAGAGTAAGTGAGCAGATTTTTAAAAACAAAATATGTGGTGCTTGTGAGTTGAGTCTTGAGGCTAAGAGGTTGTGGTATGGTGTTTAATCTACTTTAAATATTCTTGACATGATGAGTTAGGGAACTTATTTGATAAAAAAGTCATCTCTATGTGAAGTGTAGTTTGATTGCTCGAGGATGGGCAATGGTTTTAGTGTGGGGTGTTGATGATACTCTAGAAACCCACATTTTGGCCGTATTTTGCACTCTAATTAATGCACCTTATACGTATTTGAACTTAAATATGATGATTTGAACTTATTACGTATTTTATGCCTTGTAGGAGATGATTCCAAGAAAAGAAGATATGCTAGAGCTAAATTGAATAATTTCAAGCTTTGAAGTCTGAGTAAAAGCCCAAGGAATTAAACTGAGATCGCATTCGGGGGTTGAGGACCAAGTCTGAATATCAAAAAGTGAGAAGAAACTTTCACTATGAGAAATTTGCACTATTGCGCCGTGTGGGGCACCGAGAGGCACGATGCAGTAGTGCAATGGAGCCTGTCTGACAAACATTTTCTCTCTGAATTTCTCCACTGGCGTGGGACATGATGCGCCCCAGAGCGCGTTGCGCATGTGCAATTTCATTAGAGTATTTTTTTCACTTCAGCTTAGAAAGGGTAGTTTCGTCCGGAGCCACTTTTATATGGTATAAATACATCAAAATTATGCTTTTGAGGGGACTTTTTGACTTACGAATGATTTGAGGAGTAACTAAGGCAAGAAGACACAAGATTTCATCAAGATTTCAACCAATAATTGATGCAATATGAGAGTTAATTTTGAATCATTAACGTTGATGTTACATATGTCTTTAACCTTTTTTAGATGATTGTTTCCATTGTTATGGAGTAGTTTACTATAGGGTTTGACGAATATAGTGTTTGATTGATATTTACAGTTTTAAATTTGGTTCAATTGTATGAATACGTTGATGGATCTTTGAATTGTTGCAACTTTATTCACCGGTTTATTTAATCAAAAGAGGAATAATTTGGTGGTAATGTTTGAATTATTTGGGTTGGCTAAATTTGGTGATTCGTCTAAGTAATCGAAAGAGCTTTTCTGACTTGTTGATTAAACTAATTTAGGAGAATATTCGAGAGACATTTTCCTAAGACTACACCATTAACGTGTTCTTACATATCTTCACAGTGCTTCATATTGGGTTATTCTGTAGAGTCTAGATTTAATCGAAAGAGGAATCTTGACCTTATGTTAAGCTAATTATCGAGTGAATTCGTGAGAATTATTATAACCTTAAAAGTGAACTCAACCAGAGTTAGATCCCGAATAGCTCTCCTACACATATCCTGTCGCAACCCTTATTTTTCATATTGTTTACAAATCGTTTTAGCTCAACTCTCATTCTCTATGATCAAGTCTAATTAGTTGCAATCTTAATTTAGTAGTTAATTTTATTAGTAATCACTCCAAATTAAATTTTGGTGTCATTTTCGGAAATTGGCAATTAATAGTGTTTAAAATAGTTTTTTGTGCTAATTCAGGAACTAATTTTACTGTTGTTTTATTCACGTTCTTGCATATGTGTGCAGGCAACATGTTAAGTTTGATGGTGTATGACTCGATCCTCCTCCAAGGAATTTGTGCCATACGACCTTGAATTGGTTAAGCGCCTGTGACAGTTGAGAAAGGACAAAGAATTAAGCGGATAATTCTTGNCTGAGAATTATTAGAACCTTAGAAGTGAACTCAACCAGAGTTAGATCCCGAATAGCTATCCTACACCTATCATGTCGCAACCCTTATTTTTCATATTGTTTACAAATAGTTTTAGCTCAACTCTCATTCTCTATGATCAAGTCTAATTATTAGCAATCTTAATTTAGTAGTTAATTGTATTAGTAATCACTCCAAATCAAATTTTGGTGTCATTTTCGGGAATTGGCAATTAATAGTGTTTAAAATACTTTTTGGTGCTAATTCAGGAACTAATTTTATTGTTTTTTTATTCACGTTCTTGCATATGTGTGCAGGCAACATGTTAAGTTCGGTGGTGTATGACTCGATCCTCCTCCAAGGAATTTGTGCCATACAACCTTGAATTGGTTAAGCGCCTGTGACAGTTGAGAAAGGACAAAGAATTAAGCGGATAATTCTTGGATCATACTTCGACTCAAGAAAGGATGGTTCCCCACGAAGATTAGGGGGTGGACTTAGCTGCAAGAGTAGTAGCACAACAGATAGAAGTAGTTGCACGGGTAGCGGCTGAAGCAGCCTTAGAGTTGTTGATGAGTCTGTCGAAGGGGATAGGGGTCAAAGATTCAATCTAAATGGAACGCTGGTTGAGGATGAGTTGGAAAATATAGTCCCTATGCTTGGGAGATCGCTAGGAGACTATGACATGCTGGTTTACAACTAATGACAGTCGAGTGTGAGACAATGATTTATTGATGTTAATAATTTTAAACTTAAGCAGGGAGTCATCTAGACCATTAAGAACAATTGCATCTTCAGAGGCAAACCCAACGAAGATCCTANTTGAAGCAGCCCTTAGAGTTGCTGATGAGTCTGTCGAAGGGGATAGGGGTCAAAGATTCAATCTAAATGGACCCCTGGTTGAGGATGAGTTTGAAAATATAGTCCCTATGCTTGGGAGATCGCTGGGAGACTATGACATGCTAGTTTACAACTAATGACAGTCGAGTGTGTGACAATGATTCATTGATGTTAATAATTTTGAACTTAAGCAGGGAGTCATCCAGACCATTCAGAACAATTGCATCTTCAGAGGCAAATCCAACGAAGATCCTAACAGTCATCTGATAGACTATGATGAGATCATGAACACTCTTCGTTATAATGGAGCATCCTACGATGATATCTATCGCAGATCATTTCCTTTCTTATTGAAAGATGATGAAAAATTATGGCTACAAAGTCTACCTAGTGGTTACATGGGAAGAGATGACAACAAAGTTTCTAGACAAGTACTTATCTGTTGCTAAGACAGGGAAAATGGAAAAGGAGATTCATAACTTCAGTCAAGGTGAGGTAGAAACCGTGTTTGAAGCATGGGAGTGGCTTAAGGAGCTATTAAAGATTCCCATACAATGGAATGGAACAATGGACGTAACTCCAAGATTTCTGGGATGGCTTAACACATGCATCAAGAAGGGTACTAAATAGTGAAGTGGGAGGTCCACTGATGAAGAAACCTCTAGAAGAAATTGTCAATCTTGTAAATGAACTATCTGAAGATGCGGATCAATAGACTACTGATCAAGGTGAATGAAAAAGGTTAGCAGGTGTGCACCAAGTAGAATTGTCTGTTGCAACGCAGGGCCGGATAGCAGCTATGGCTAAAGATATCAAGAAGTTGACCTTAGCCAAGGTACAGAGTGAGCCACAAGAAGCATGTGATGTTTGTGGAATGGGACAACCTACACATGAGTGTCAAGCTTCAGCTGGGGAAGTTAATAATGTGGGGAACTATAATAGAGGAAACTACCAAGGTGGAAACAACTTCAATGCTATGGGTCAAAGACATCCAGATTTTTCATGGAGTTCACCTAGTGGGAACTCGTGGAAGCAAAATAATCCTATACCCCAGGGTCAAGGACCTCCAGTTTTTCAGAACCAACCGAGGTAGAAATACCAACAACACCATCCACAACCGTCAAATTAGTATAGTATGGAAGATCTCATGAAGGCTTTCATCAGCAAGTCTGAAAAGAGGTTCGATACTAACAGTTCTGCTATTCGAAATCTAGAAAGACAAGTGGGTCAAATTGCTAACATGTTATCTAAGAGGGCTCCTGAGACTCTTCCCTATGACATAGAAAATAACCCAAAAGAAACGATCAAGGTTGTATCTCTAAGAAGTGGCAAAACATTGGTTGATCCAATTGTGAAAACTAGACCCGAGGTGGTCAGCAAGTAGGCTGACATTGGAAGAGAAAAAGAGTGAAGAACTGAAAGGTGAGAGTAGTGGGTTACAAAAGGAGATTGAAGAGAGCAGACCCATGCCAACTCTACCATTCCCTCAAAATATGAAGCGTGAAAAACTAGACATGTATTTTGGGTGGTTCTTGGAGATGCTCAAGCAACTATATGTGAATAGTCCCTTCACAAAGGTTCTCACTTAGATGCCTGCTTATTCTAAGTTCTTGAAGGAAATCTTGTACAGAAAGAGGAAGTTAGAGAAGACAACAGTGGTCAAGCTGAATGCCCACTGCAGTACCATATTGCAAAGTAAAATTCCTCAAAAGTGTGAGGACCCAGAAAGCTTTACCATACCATGCTCGTTGGGGAGTGAGAAACTCAACAAGGCTCTATGTGACTCTGGTTCTTCTATAAATCTAATGCCTTTGTTTGTGTTCAGGAAACTTGAAGGTGAGCTTGGAGTGATCAATCCATACCAGTGTCCATACAACTAGCTGATGAAACCACCATCTTACTTGAAGGAATTATTAAAGATATTCTAGTATGGTGGACAAGTTTGTGTACCCCATAGATTTGTATTGTGGTGGACATGAAAGTGAACAAGGAGGTGCCTCTAATTCTAGGGAGGCCTTTTCTATGTACAGTAGATCAATTATTGATATCTACAAGGGGAAGCTTATGCTCAGAGTGGGTAACAAGAAAGAGGTGTTCTAGATGAAGAGAATGATGCAATATCCCAGTGATGGGGCATATGCCTACTAGTGTTTTAAGCTGGATATTGTTGGGGAGTTAAATAAAAAAATATAAGTTTGATAAGCTTGTAGGGGACTCTCTAGAGAGCTCTAGAGAGGTGTATTAATCAATCTATCACAGTGGAGGATGAAGATCCTGAAATCAAGAAAGAGGATGAATCTCTTGAGACTGAGAATCAAGTAGTTGGTGAGAAGGAACTCTAAAGGGAAGCATATAAGCTTAGTGTGGAATAGAAAGTCCTCCTTACTCACTTGAAGTATACTTTTCTTGAGACTAAAGATTTTTTTGTGATTATTTCTTCTTACTTGATAGGTACACAAGAACAAAAGCTAGTGGATATGCCGAGGAAATATCAAAAAGTCGTTGGTTGGACCATAGCTGGCATTCAAGGAATAAGTCCAGCCATTAGCATGCACAAATATTTGATGGAAAAAAATAGCAAGTCAGTGGTTCAACCCCAACACAAGCTAAATAATAATTTACAGGAGGTAGTGCACAAGGAGATTATCAAGTTGTTAGATGCGGGAGTGGTTTTCCACATATCTGTTAGCAAATAGATCAGTCATGTGCAAGTTGTACCTAAGAAGGGGGCATGACATTGGTGAAGAATGAAGACAATGAATTGATCCTAGCAAGAACAATCACGAGGTGGCTAATGTGCATTGATTATAAGAGGCTATGATACAATAAGGAAAGATCACTTCCCACTTCCCTTTATTGATCAGATGCTCGAGAAAGTAGAAATGGTTGTTACTGTTTCTTGGATGGGTACTTGAGTTATATTAGATACCCATTGCTCCTGAATATGTTGAGAAGACCACTTTCACTTGCCATGCAGGTATTTTTGCTTACAGGAGGATGCCATTTGGGCTGTGTAATGCACTGACTATTTTTTAGAGGTGTATGATGTCTATCTTTTCATATCTGAATGAAAAGTGTCTGGAAGTATTCATGGATGACTTCACTTTGTTTGGTGATAATTTTGATGACTGCTTGAAAAACTTGGAGCTTGTGCTTAGATGTTGCGAAGCCACTCACTTGGTTCTTAACTAGGAGAAGTGTCACTTAGTGGTAAAAGAGGGAATCGTTTTGGGCCACAACGAGACTGCACATCGCATTGAAATTGATAGAGCAAAGGTTGATGTAATTGCTAGACTTACTCCACCGACTTCTGTAAAGAAAATAAGGAGTTTCTTGGGACATGTTGGGTTCTATAGAAGGTTCATCAAGAACTTTTCTAGTACTAACAAGGCATTGACTGCATTGCTAGTAAAGAATGTCAAGTTTGTATTCACGGTGGAGTGCCTAAGGGCATTCGAATTGATAAAAGAAAAACTTGTTAGTGCTCCTATTATGGTGACGCCCGATTGGAGCCAGCCATTTGAAATAATGTGTGATGCTAGTGATGTAGTTGTGGGAGCGGTTCTGGGGCAAAAACAATATAAGATGTTTAGGTCCATCTACTATGCAAGTAGAAAGAGTTCTTTGTTGTGATCCTTTCTTTTGACAAGTTTAGATAATATCTTGTGGGGAGTAAGGTGATTGTGCACACTGATCACTCAAATTTGAAATATTTGCTGAGTAAGAAGGAGTCCAAGTCGTTTCTGATGCAGTGAGTGTTGTTTCTACAAGAAATTAACCTCGAGATCAAGGATAGGAAAGACACTAAAAATCAAGTCGCAAATCATCTATCTCGACTTGAGAGACCTCATGTAGAGACAGTGGAAATAAGATAAGAGTTCCTCGATGAGAAGATGTTCTCTATTTATGCGGTCTGAAAGACCTCCTTGGTATGCTGATGTAGCCAACTTTTTGGCTAGTGAATGTATACCTCGTGACCTCTCTCGTGGTCAAAAGGAAACTTCAAGGTGAGGTAAACAATTATTTTTGGAATGAACCCTTCTTATTTAAACTGTGTGTATATTGTGTGATTTTGTAGATGTGTACTTGAAGCAAAAATGGCACGTATCTTATTGCATTGACACCATGGAGAAGCTGGAGGATACTATGGTGGAAATCGCACTGCAGTAAAGGTCATGGAAGCTGGTTTCTATAAGCCCATTGTGTACAAAGACGCATGGGTGTATGTAGCTGCATGAGACAAATGTCAAAGGGCAAGTAACATTAGCAAGAGGGATGAGATACCTTTAAACTCTATTCTGGTATGTTTAATTATTTATGTTTGGGGAATTGACTTCAAGGGGCCATTCCATTATCTCATTCTTATGAGTATATCCTAGTAGCTATTGACTACATCTCTAAATGGGTTGAAGCAATCCCTGCTAGGACCATGATGCTCGGGTGGTGTGTGAGTTCTTACGGAAGAATATCTTACCCGCTTTGGGACCCCTCGAGTGATTATCAATGACAATGGGTCGCATTTTGTGAACAAGCAGTTTGCTGCATTGCTGACCAAGTATAGGTAACACATAAAAAGGAACCACGTATCATGCCCAAGCTAGTGGGCAATTTGAAGTGGATAACCATTAGCTTAAACAAATTCTTGTAAAGACGGTTAGCGCTTCTCGCAAAGATTGGTCTGTAAAGCTAGATGAAACTTTATGGGAGTACAGAACTGCATTCAAGACAACCATAGGGAGTTTACCTTTTAAATTAGTGTATGAAAAATCGTTTCACCTACCTGTTGAGATAGAACATAAAGCTTATTTGGCAATTAAATTACTTAATCTTAATCTTAGTCTTGCAGGTGAACACATGTTATCACAGATGAATGAGCTGGAGGAATTTAGACTAGACGCGTATGAAAATGTACAAATTTTAAAGGAAAAGACAAAGAGGTGTAGCATGATCGTTTGATTAAGACAAAGGCGTTTCATGAAGAGGACAAAGGCTTACTATACAATAGTAGACTTAGGTTGTTCCCTAAAAAATTCAAGTCAAGATGGACAGGTCTGTACGTGGTGAAACATGGCTCACTGATGGCGCCATTAGAATTAAAGATGAGGAAGGGGCAGAGAGCTTTAAAGTGTATGGGCATAGATTAAAACTGTATTTTTTGGAGGATTTGACAAGCAATCCTCTAGCATTGTGATTAGATGAACCTAAAATATAGAGTCAAGCTGACGACTATAACTCAGAACTACTTCTAACCCCTTTTCTTACTTTTGTAGAGTAGTTTAATTGGTTTTAGATTGGAACTAATGGTTTTTAGGAGATTTTGTAATTATAGGGACAGGTTATGGCATAAATTGGATGAACAAAAAAGTACAAACCGGAGTCGGGGGGCCTAGTAGCGAAAAAGGAAAACAGAGCAGTACTCTGGTAAAAATGGACTAGCGCGCCGCGTGGGGTGTTGTGCCGCATCCGGCGCCGCGCTAGCCCAAATAGGTAACTCTGATAGAGAATGAGCACTTTTAACTTCTCCACTACCGCGGCGCGCGGGGCGCCACACCCCGCGGCACAGTGGTGCAATTGTCTGGCCTAATTTGAAGAAACCCCCCCAACCCCTTTACTATCTAAACCCACCCCCTTTTCATCTTTCTCCCATTCTTTTTCTCTCCTCTCTAAACTTTCCCCATTCTAACTCACCCATAAATCCCATTCTTCCTTCTTAATTTCTTCAAGCTTCAATCCTTCTCATCTCCATCCCTCATTGGGGTAAGTATTCTTCTTTTCACTCTTCTCTTTCTCTTAGTAATTCTTGATAGTATTTAGTTACTTTTAGTTAATTTTCTCTAACCGTAATTTTATTTTTGATCATTTTTTAAGTTATTTTTCGTAATTAGGCCGGATTTTACAATGTGTAAGTGTGAGGGTGCTTAGTTCTTATGATTGTGGATGATTTTTGTTATGTGTTGATAATGTTGGGAGAATTTTGTGATGAGCTTTGGTGGGGGTTGTATTTTTGCCGAAAATTGGAGGCTTTTTGGGATAAATTCTGTGCACTTTGTGCTATTACTAAGATGTGGTTATGCTGGATGGTGTGATTGGTGTATTTTTGTGGTGGTTCTAGCCCACTTTGAGTTAGAATTTTATGTTGAAAGTAATGCCTACTATGTGCATGATAAAATACTCAAATAACATAAAACATGTATTTTGTTGCTAATTTGGAGGGTAGTTGATTTGTACTGAAGTAATGATAGATGATGGGTGTGGGTGGGCAGTCAGCATCTTATTTGTGAAATTGTGAAGTGTTAACCCCGAGTACTGATCAATTGGTCTACCCCATTCTATTGTGTACTAATTGCAATTTGAGTTGTCCGATTCATGCCATATACTTGTGTAATTTTATAGTGTAACTTCTTATTTTGTTAGTGGTCGATTAGTATAACTTCTTGATTTTATTTTTTTAGTTTCTAGTTTAGTTTCTTAGGTTTGTACTTTATCATCGTAGAGTGTAGTCATTATGTTGTTGTTGTAGTAGCATTTAGGTGGTTGCGTGGGTTGGTGATGACTTGTGAAGTACTAATAATGGGTAGTCTGAGTACCCTGTATACATTATACTTGTGAACATGCCAATGACATAAGTGTGGGGTGGTTACCTTTGTGGTCTTGTATTTTGTTCTAAGTGTTATGGCTACTAATATTTGTCTTGTGCAGGTACAATATCTCGTCGTCCAAGTAAGCGTGTCAATACTGGTTCTTCTAGAGTTGCCTTGAGTAATAGGAGAGGAGGTAGGTGGGCAGAACTTATGCCCCAGTGGAAGAGGAGATAGAGCAAATTGACCCTGATACTGATGTGGTCCCTGAGTGCAAGTTTGGCATTCGGAATGTCCTAGCTCATGCTAGACAGTGGTTTAGGACCTTTGTCCCTGTTGTGAACCCGGATCCCGAGGTTGAAATTGATGACGGAAAATTGTACCGAAAGTACTCTTTGATCTACAACAATATCCGGGATCTAGGTTTTGAGAGTTTGTTCCGTTCTGGTGATGCAGTGAATGTGAACTTGGTTAAGCGCTCTATGCTAACTGGCAGCTCGAGGCTAGTTTGGATGTTGTGTATCAGGTGCAGGTGTGAGGAAAAATAATCCTTTTTTTCTTCTCGAGTGATCAACCAGGTTATGGGATTCACAGAGCACCCTTACATGTTGTTCTAGAGGTTTCTTCATCTCCCTGATTATCTAGATATATATCGCCGGTTGTGTGGACCTAACTCTATTTAAAGATACGCTATGATGGTACTGGGTTGAGTAAGGTACCGGGTGCCCGTCGCGGCCCATCGGTTTGGGTCGTGACAATGATGGCCCAACTACAGCAAGAGGAACTGGACAAGGAGACTACAAAATGGAAGCATGCTCTAATTATGTATGTTGTGGAAAGTTCGCCATCCATTAGAGCAATAAAGAGATTCATTGCTGGAAATTGGAGCTACATCACCAAACCTAAGGTATACTACCACAACGAGGGCTACGTTCTTGTTAGTTTTTCTAGCATTGAAGAGAGGGATGAAGTGTTATATTCAGGAGCTCACACTCTAAACAATAAGCCTGTGATATCAAAAGTATGGGATCTTAATTTTGACTTCAAAAAGGAGGTGCTCAGAATGATACCATTATGGATCAAATTGCCTAATCCTCCACTACATTGTTAGAGTTTGGAGTCCCCCGGTAGAATTGGGAGTCTCTTGGGGAAACTTGTGCATGCTGATGACTGTACTTCTAGGGTAGACCGGATCACATATGCTCGCATGCTAATAGAAATGGATATTACCCAGGAGCTACCAAATACAGTCAAACTCAGGAACCCTCAGGGAAAGATCTTTACACAGGAGATCATATATGATTGGAAGCCTAACTTTTATCAAACATGTCTTCAAATTGGTCATAATTGTCAAGCACAGATTAATCATGCGATCCCAATGCCAAAAATGAAGCCAGCTGTACAGAAAGCAATTTGGCAAAATAAAGAACAAACGACCAGCAATGAAGACATAGCAGCAATGCCAGAACAAACCACTGAAATCCAAAAGTAGGAGGAGGAAAATAAAGGACAAGATCAGAGGGATGGGTGGCAGGAAGTGAGAGGTAAATCACCTACAAAGAACTCTCAAGGAGGCAAAAAGGATGTGAACATCAATGCCTTAAATGGATTCAACATTTTGGTTGAATGTCTTGATAGGCAAATGACTTAACAATTGACAACATCGCATGAAAAAGGGCAGAGTAGTCAAGGAGGAAAAGAGGATAGACCACCAAATCCAAATATAAATCAATAAAACTAGTAGTATGGAATGTTAGTGGTATAAATAAAGCTTATAAGCAGGCGGAGTTGAAGAAGTTTATTAGTCAGAATAATGTAGGATTGATAGCTATACTAGAACACAGAGTNTACATCACCAAACCTAAGGTATACTACCACAACGAGGGCTACGTTCTTGTTAGTTTTTCTAGCATTGAAGAGAGGGATGAAGTGTTATATTCAGGACCTCACACTCTAAACAATAAGCCTGTGATATCAAAAGTATGGGATCCTAATTTTGACTTCAAAAAGGAGGTGCTCAGAATGATACCATTATGGATCAAATTGCCTAATCCTCCACTACATTGTTGGAGTTTGGAGTCCCCCGGTAGAATTGGGAGTCTCTTGGGGAAACTTGTGCAT
>AWOL01S0261209.1:0-58659 GCA_000715115.1 Nicotiana otophora
GCCGGGGCTGGGGCCGGGGTCGGGGCAGAGGCCGAGGACAGCCACATGGTGTAACAAGAGCATCTGCTTGAGCAGCTACAGAGGAGCTACCAGTAGCTCCAGTTGGAGAGCAGGAACCTAAGACGCCTGTTACTACCCGTGCACTTTAGGATACTCTCCCAGGTCTTGAGCATATTTGGAACATTAGCTTTGGCAGGGTTGATTCCACTTGCTCATGCCACATCTCAGGCTGGGGGAGGAGCACAAACTCTCACCGCTCGTACCTCATTGCAGCAGGTCCAGGTTGACTAGGTCCCAGAGGTCATACCAGTGCAGCCGGTTATCCCAGTTCAGCCCGAGGTTAGGGCAACAACTTCTGAGGGGGAGTAGCTCAGGCTCGAGAGGTATAAGAAGTATGACCCTCATACTTTTAGCGGTTTGGATTCAAAAGGAGCACAGGGTTTTCTTGAGGAGTGCCACCATATCCTACGTACTATGGGTATTGTGGAGTCGAGTGGGGTTGCTTTCACTACGTTCCAACTTAAGGGAGCGACTTATCAGTGGTGGCGAGCGTATGAGTTGTGTAGCCTGGCCGAGGCAACTTCACTCACCTGGGATCAGTTCTCAAAGATGTTCATGAGGGAGTTTGTTCCCCAGAGTCGTAGGGATGCATTGCACAGAGTTTGAGTAGTTGCGCCAGGGTGCTATGGTTGTATCGGAGTATGCAGTCCGGTTCAGTGAGTTGTCCAGACATGCACCTCCATTAGTTTCCACTATTAGAGAGTGAGTTCGTCGATTTATCGAGGGGATCAACCCTGGTATTAGATTTAGCATGGCTCGAGAGTTGGAGACTAACATCCCATACCAGCAAGTTATGGATATCGCTTGAATATTGGAGGGTATGTGGGCCCGGGAGAGAGAGAGAGAGAGGAGAGGGAGGCCAAGAGGCCTCGAGATTCTGGCACATATAATGGTTCTCGTGCCCCAGTTATAGCCCGTCATGGTAGGGGCTATGTGAGCGGCCCTGTTCATTTAGCACTTGTAGCTTCCAGCGGTATTCCGGCCACTCCCAAGTCTCAGGTCACTCATTATGCACCGCCACTGTCTAGTGCACCTCCTGCACGGGGTGCTTACAGCGGTCAGTCCAGCCGATAAGACCCGAGCCAGTTCTAGCAGCCACGTCCTCCCAGAGCTTGTTTTGAGTGTGGTGACACTTGTCATATGGCGAGGGACTGCCCCAGACTTTGGAGGGGTGCACCTCGATAGACTACTTAGGCCCCACATATTCCACAGGGCCCTCAGGCTTCTCAAGACGTGGTTACCACACCCGTTGCCACTCCACCTACAAAGCCAGATAGAGGTAGAGGTCGGGGGGGTAGAGGTCGCTCTAGAGGGGGAGGCCGGACCAAATGTTATGATATTCCTACTAGGACAGAGGCGGTTGCATCCAACTCAGTTATCACAGGTATTGTTCTGGTTTTTCATAGAGATGCATCAGTCTTATTTGATCCAGGCTCCACTTATTCCTATGCATCATCTTACTTTACTCCATATTTGGGTATATCCCGTGATTCCTTGAGTTCTCCTATCTATGTGTTCACGCATGTGGGAAATTCCATTGTTGTTGACCGTGTGTATCGGTCGTGCTTAGTTATTCTTAGTGGTTTTGAGACCAGAGCTAACCTATTATTGCTCAGTATGGTAGATTTTGATGTTATCTTGGGTATGGACTGGTTGTCGCCCTATCATGTTATTCTTAATTGTCACGCAAGACGGTGACGTTGGCTATGCCAGGTTTGCCATGGTTGGAATGGAAGGGTACTTTGGATTACATTCCTAGCAGGGTGGTGTCTTTCCTTAAGTCACATCGGATGGTTGGAAGGGTTGTGAGGCATATCTAGCCTTTGTGAGAGATGTCAGTGTTGATACTCCTACCGTTGGGTCAGTTCCGGTAGTGAGGGACTATCTAGATGTATTTCCAGCAGATCTCCGAGGACTTAGCCTATTTTTATTCCACCATATTGTGTGGCCTCAGCGGAGCAGAAGGAGTTAAAGGAGCAGTTGCAAGAGTTGCTTGATAAGGGCTTCATTCGGCCCAGTGTGTCATCCTGGGGTGCTCCGGTCTTGTTTGTAAAGAAGAAGGATGGTTCGATGCATATGTGTATTGATTATCGACAGTTGAACAAGGTTACAGTGAAGAATAAGTATCTATTGCCACGCATTGATGACCTATTTGATCAGCTACGGGGTGCCAGAGTGTTCTCAAAGATTGATTTGCGGTCAGGCTATCATCAATTGAAGATTCGGGTACCGGATATCCTTAAGACTGCCTTTAGGACTCGGTATGGTCATTACGAGTTCCTTGTGATGTCATTTGGGCTAACCAACGCCCCAGCAACATTCATGCACTTGATGAACAGTGTATTCCAGCCCTATCTTGACTCATTCATCATTGTGTTTATTGACGACATCTTGGTGTACTCCCGGAGCCGGAAGGGTCACGAGCAGCACTTGAGGACCGTGCTCCAGTCCTTGAGAGAAAAAAAGTTATATGCAAAATTTTCAAAGTGTGAATTTTTGCTTGATTCGGTGGCATGTTTTTGTCATGTAGTGTTGAGTGAGGGGATCAAGGTAGATCAGAAAAATGTTGAAGCAGTGCAGAGTTAGCCCAGACCGTCTTCAACTACTGAGATCCGGAGTTTTCTTGGTTTGGCAGGGTATTACCGTCGATTCGTAGAGGGTTTCTCATCTGTTGCTGCACCTATGGCCCGATTGACCCAGAAGGGTGCTCCATTTAGGTGGACCGAGGAATATGAGGAGAGCTTTCAAAAGCTCAAGACTACTTTAAATATAGCCCCAGTGTTAGTGTTGCCTACGGGTTCGGGGTCTTACACTATGTACTGTGATGCGTCGCGTGTTGGCCTCAGCGCGGTGTTGATGCAGGACTGTAGGGTAATTTCCTACGCGTCTAGACAGCTGAAGGAGCATGAGAAGAATTATCCTATCCACGACCTTGAGTTAGCAGCAATTGTTCATGCCTTGAAGATTTGGTGGCACTATTTGTACGATGTCCCTTGTGAGGTCCATACCAACCACCAGAGTCTACAACATATATTCAAATAGAAGGATCTTAACTTGCGGCAGCGGAGATGGCAAGAGTTACTTAAGGACTATGATATCACCATTCTATATCATCCCGGGAAGGCCAATGTGGTGGTCGATGCTTTGAGTTGAAAGGCAGGGAGCTTGGGCAGTTTAGGATATCTACTGGCAGTAGAGAGGCCATTAGCATTGGATGTTCAGGCCTTGGCCAACCAGTTTGTTAGACTGGATGCTTTGAGATTGTGAGTACACGAGGTTTCCACTGAGGTGCATCACATATAGCATGTACATGGACATGTAGATATATAGATGTCATATTCCTCATATCATTCAGGATTGATCTATTTTACTTGTACTCAGTTTAACTATTGAACTTGAAAGCATGCCTACATTTTTGTACTGTTATTTCTATATTGGACTGTACCTGTTGAGCTCGTCACTACATTCAACCCAAAGGTTAGTCTTGTTACTTATTGAGTACATGAGGTCAGTTGTACTCAAACTATACTCTGCACCTTATGTGCAGATCCAGGTACTTCCGTATACGGCGGTTGCTAGATTTCGAAGTTTTATCTATTGGAGGCTATCGAGGTAGCTGCTTGGCATCTGCAGACCTTGTCTCTCTTTCCTTTCAATTGTTTGTACTGTTCTATATTTCCAGATAGTGTTTTATTAGTCAGACTATGTTATCATTTAGATGCTCATGTACTGACTCACACCATATTTTGGGAGTGTATTTATTTTAATACTTGCAAGACTTTTTATTGAATTTAAATAATATGTATTTGAACTTAAAGAATTTGTAGTTTATTGAGATTGTCGGCTTACCTAGTATTAAGATAGGCGATATCACGACATGTGTGATTTTGGGTCGTGACAAGTGGGTATGAGAAGCTAGGTTATATAGGTCTCACGAGTCATGAGCAGGTTTAGTAGAGTTTTACGGATCGATACAGTGACGTCTGTACTTATCTTTGAGAGGCTGCCGAACCCTTAGGAAAATTTCACTTTCTTGTATCATGTCATGCGAATTTGTTGATTCCGGAAACTAAATTTATGTTATTCTATTCTCTCACAGATGGTGAGGACACGTACTATCGGATCAGACGATCAGCCACCAGTGAGGACCACGAGAGGTTGTGGTCGTGGTAGAGGTCGAGGTGTAGCTCGCAAAGCAGTTGGGGCAGCACCTGTAGAACCACCAGTTGCTTCAGCTCAGGAGCAGGTTCCAGATATAGTCGAGCCACCGGGATCAGCTCAGGAACCAGCTGTGCCTATTATGATTCCAGGCCTTCAGGAGGCTTTAGCCCAGATATTTACTATTTGTAGTGGCTTTGCTCAGGTGGTTTTGGCTCAGGCCGCACCAGCCACTTCTCAGGCCAGGGTAGTTACTCATACGCCTGTCGCCCATACTCCAGAGCAGATAGTGCAGGGACTTCAGATACTGGGGGCACTACCAGTCCAGCGGGTTGCAGTTGCTCAGGCCCAGGTGGGTCCTATTATGAATGACGAGGAGAAGAAGAGATTAGAGAGGTTTGGGAGACTCCATCCTCCAACTTTCAGTGGAACCGAGTCAGAGGATGCTCAGGATTTCTTGGACAGATGCCAGCGGATGCTTCATACAGTGCATATTCTGGAGACCAGTGGGGTCTCATTTAATACTTTTCAGCTGACCAGGGTAGCCTTCAGATGGTGGGAGACTTATGACAGGAGCAGACCAGTTGGTGCAGCACCACTATCATGGCATGAGTTCTCCGTATTATTTCTGGAGAAGTTTGTGCCGCAGACCCATAGAGAGGAACTACGCAGGCAGTTTGAGCATTTATGTCAGGAGGACCTGTCCGTGACCCAGTATGAGATGCAGTTTTCAGAATTGGCTCGTCATGCAGCTTAGTTGGTTCCCACTGAGAGGGAGAAGATCAGGAGGTTCATTAATGGCCTCAACCACCAGTTCTATTTTGTTATGACTCTTGGGAATGTAGCAGGTGCTAAATTTGATGAGGTGGTTGACAGTGTTCGACGGCTAGAAATGGTCCGTACTCAGGAGCGTGAGGAGAGGGAGGCCAAGAGGTCTCGTGGTCCGGGTAATTCCAGTGGTGTTCCTTCTACGGTGGGTCACGGACAGGTCCTCCAGGGTAGGGGTAAGGTCTTTGTACACACTACCCTCCCCAGACCCCACTAGTGGGATTATACTGGGTTGTTGTTGTTGTTGTTGTTGTTCCTTCTACGGGATAGTGCTATCACAGCAGGGGTCAACCTTATAGGTCCACTAAGATGGCTCGTCCAGCTCATCGTGCTGCATCAGCTAGCCATGGTTCATACAGTGCTCGACCAAGTCAGTCTTCTCTTAGTGCACTTCCAGCTCAGAGTTCATCTCGTGCACCATCAGTTCAGGGTTCATCTGTACCAGGTTCTTCTGGTAGTTATTCTAGTTATCGGGGTCCACCTCAGTACTTGCCGACAGTTTCAGATAAAGGTTGTTTTAAGTGTGGAGATTTGGGTCACATAAAGTGATATTGCCCCTGCCTTACGGGAGGTTCAGCTCAGCAGAGGAGTCAGAATACGACTTTAGCACCAGTTGCTTCACCACCCGTCCAGCCAGCTCGGGGTGGGATCAGTCAGCTAGGGGTAGCCCAAGAGGGGGAGGTCGATCAGCTGGCGGTCAGGCCCGATTCTATGCTATTCCTGACAGGACAAATGCCATTACTTCAGATGCAGTAATCATAGGTATTGTCTCAGTATGCCACATGGAAGTTTCTATATTATTTGACCCTGGTTCCACATATTCGTATGCATTATCATATTTTGCTCGTTATCTGGATATACCTTGTGAGTCCTTAGTTTCACCTTTTCTGGTATCTACGCCGGTGGGCGATACTATTATTATGGACTGTGTGTATTGGTCATGTGTGGTAACTATTGGTTAACTGGAGACTAAAGTTGATCAATTATTGCTTAGTATGGTTGATTTCGATGTAATCTTGGGTATGTATTGGTTGTCTCCATGTCATCCTATTCTGGACTGTCACGCAAAGACTGTGACGTTGGCGATACCCAGATTGTCGAAGGTCGAGTGGAGAGGTTCTATAGATTATGTTCCCAGCAGAGTAATTTCTTATTTAAAGGCCCAACAGATGGTTGGGAAGGGGTGTTTGTCATATTTGGCCTTTGTGAGAGATGTTGATGTATACACTCCTACTATTAATTCTGTACCGGTAGTGTGACACTTTTCGAATATATTTCCTGTAGACCTACCGGGTATGCCACCCGACATGGATATTGATTTTGGTATTGACTTGGTGTCGGGCACTCAACCTATTTCTATTCATCTGTATCACATGGCACCAACTGAATTGAAAACATTGAAAGAGCAGCTTCAGGAACTTCTTGCTAAGCGGTTTATTATGCCTAGTGTGCCGTCTTGGGGTGCACCAGTTCTATTTGTGAAAAATAAAGATGGTACTATGCGGATGTGCATCGACTACAGGAAGTTAAACAAAGTTACAATCAAGAATAAGTATCCTTTGCGACGTATTGATGATTTATTTGACCAGCCTCAGGGAGCGAGTGTGTTCTCTAAGATTGATTTGAGGTCTGGGTATCATCAGTTGAAGATTCAGGATTCAGATATTTTAAAGACGACATTTAGGAACCGTTATGGTCACTATGAATTTATCGTGATGTCTTTTGGACTGACCAATGCCCCAGCCACATTTATGCACTTGATAAATAGTGTATTCTAGCCGTATCTTGATTTGTTTGTCGTAGTATTTATTGATGATATCCTAGTGAACTCACGTAGCCAGGAGGAGCATGCACAACACTTGAGTATTGTATTAGAGAGGTTGGGGGAGGATAAAAATGCCAAATTCTCTAAGTGTGAGTTCTGGCTTTGTTCGGTGGCATTCTTGGGACACGAAGTGTCAAGTTAAAGAACTAAGGTGGGTCCGAAGAAGATAGAGGCAGTTCATAGTTGGCCCAAGCCATCTTCAGCTACTGAGGTTCGGAGTTTTCTCGACTTGGACGGTTATTATCGTCGCTTTGTGGAGGGTTTCTAGTCTATTACGGTGCCTATGACTAAATTGACCCAGAAAGGTGCTCCATTCAGGTGGTCGAATGAGTGTGAAGAGAGCTTTCAGAAGCTCAAGGTTGCCTTGACGACACTCCACTTCTAGTTTCGGCTTCAGTTGCAGGCTCTTGTACAATGTATTGTGATGCTTCTCACATCGGTATTGGGTGTGTTTTAATGTAGGAGGGTAGAGTGATTGCTTATGCTTCACGTCAGTTGAAGCCACATGAAAAGAACTACCCTGTTCATGATTTAGAATTTGCATCCATCGTTCATGCATTAAAGATTTTGAGGCACTATCTCTATGGTGTGTCTTGTGAGGTATTTACAGATCATAGGGGTCTTCAGCATTTATTCAAAAAAAAGGATCTAAATCTGAGACAGCAGAGATGGTTGGAGCTGCTAAAGGACTATGATATTACTATTCTGTATCATCCCGGGTAGGCCAATGTAGTCGCTAATTCCTTGAGTAGAAAGGCGGTGAGTATGGGTAGCCTTGCATTCATTCCTGTTGGTGAGAGGCCTCTTGCAGTTAATGTTCAGGCCTTGGCTAACCAGTTCATGAGATTAGATATTTCGGAGCCCGGTCGGGTTCTAGCTTGTATGGTTCCTCGGTCTTCCTTATATGACCGCATCAGAGAGGGCCCATATGATGATCCCTATTTGCTTGTCTTGAAGGATACAGTTTAGCACGGCGATGCCAAAGATGTTACTATTGGAGATGATGGGATGTTGAGAATACAGGGTCGGATTTGTAATCCAAATGTAGATGGGTTGCGTGAGTTGATTCTTGAAGAAGCCCACAGTTTGTTGTACTTCATTCATCCTGGTGCTGCAAAGATGTATCAGGACTTGAGACAACAATATTGGTGGAGAAGAATGAAGAAATAAATAGTGGGTTTGTAGCTCGGTATTTAAATTATCAGCAGGTGAAGTACGAGCATCAGAGAATGGGAAGATTACTTCAGAGACTTGAAATTTCGGAGTGGAAGTGGGAGCGTATTACCATGGACTTTGTAGTTGGACTCCCATAGACTTTGAGGAAATTTGATGCTGTTTGGGTGATTGTGGATCGATTAACCAAGTCTGCGCATTTTATTCCAGTTGGTATTACTTATGCTTCAGAGCGGTTGGCTGAGATTTATATCTGCAAGATTGTTCGCCTTCACGGTGTGCCAGTGTCCATCATTTCAGATCGGGTCACGCAGTTTACATCAAAATTTTGGAGAGCAGTGCAGCGAGAGTTAGGCACACAGGTACAGTTGAGTACAATATTTCACCCTCAGACGGACGGACAGTCCGAGCTCACTATTCAAATATTGGAATATATGTTACATGCTTGTTTTATAGATTTTGGGGGTTCTTGGGATCAGTTTCTTCCACTTGCAGGGTTTGCCTATAACAACAACTACTAATTGAGCATTCCGATAGCTCCATATGAGGCTTTGTATGGGAGACGATGTCGGTCTCCGGTAGGTTGGTTTGAGCCGGGTGAGGCTAGACTACTGGGTACTGATTTAGTTCAGGATGCTTTGGAAAAGGTTAAATTGATTCAAGATTGACTTCGCATGGCGCAGTCCAGACAGAAGAGTAATGCAGACCGCAAGGTTAGCGATGTTGCTTACATGGTAGGAGATAAGGTACTACTCCGAGTTTTGCCTATGAAGGGTGTTATGAGGTTCGGGAAGAAGGAAAAGTTGAGTCCTAGGTATATTAGGCCTTTTGAAATACTTAAGAAGATTGGAGAGGTGGCTTATGAACTTACATTGCCGCCTAGTCTATCGGGTGTTCATCCAGTGTTTCATGTATCTATGCTCTGGAAGTATGTCGGAGATCCGTCTCGTGTTTTGGATTTCAGTATAGTGCTGTTAGATGGTAATTTGACTTATGATGTGGATCCGGTGGACATTTTGGACCGATAACTTTGAAAGTTGATACCAAAGAACATAGCATCAGTGAAAGTGCAGTGGAGAGGCCATCCAGTCGGTGAAGCTACTTGGGGGACTGAGCGGGAGATGCGTAGAAAATATCCACACATATTTGAGGCTCCAGGTATGATTAAAACCCGTTCGAGGATGAACGTTTGTATAAAAGGGGGAGAATGCAACGACCTGGCTGGTCGTTTTGAGTATTACAGTCTCGTTCCCCTATTTACTGCTTATCCTATGTTCAATTATAATTATGTGACTTGTTGGGGAGATTTCAAAATGAATTGGAACACTTAGTTCCAAGATTTAAAGCTTAAGTTGAAATAGTTGGCCGGTTGTTGACTTATGTGTAAATGACTCCGGAATAGAGTTTTGATAATTTCAATAGCTCCGTATGGTGATTTTGGAATTAGGAGTGCATGCGGAAGAAGTCCGTAGTTAAATTAGGCTTGAAATGGCGAAAATAGAAAATTGAAAGTTTGGAAGTTTGACCAGGAGTTGACTTTTTGATAATAGAGTCGGATTCCAGTTCTAAAAATTTTCATAGTCTGTTATGTCATTTATGACTTGTGTGCAAAATTTGAGGTCAATCGGACTTGATTTGATAGGTTTCGGCATCGAATGTAGAAGTTGGAATTTCTTAATTTCATTAAGCTTGAATTGGGGTATGATTTGTATTTTTAGCATTGTTTCATGTGATTTGATGCCTCGACTAAGTTCGTATGATGTTTAAGGACTTGTCGGTATAATTGGTTGAGGTCCCGGGGGCCTCGGGTGAGTTTCAGATGGTTAACAGATCAAAATTTGGACTTAGAGGAAATATGAAAGTTTTGCCTTTTGGTGCAATCGCACATGCGAACATTTTCTCGCAGAAGCATGAATTCTACAGAAGTGGATGAAACCTTACAGAAGTGAGTCCGCAGAAGCAACACATCTATCGCAGAAGCAGAAAAGGGGAAGGGCAGCCTCGTCGCAGAACCAGACAACTTCTTCGTAGAAGCGCCTTGAGCCGCAGAAGCATCGAAGCCCTCGCATATGCGTGAACACATATGCGGCCAAGTAAGCCGCAGATGCGAAAGGCCCTCGACAGAATAAAATCAGAGGGGTTGCAGGATTTTGGCATTTTTGGACATTTCTAACACAGGTTGAGGCGATGTTTGAGCGAGAATGCACGGGAAAACTTGAGGTAAGTCTCTCATGATCATTGTTAGTCAATAATGTTGAATTATCACTGAGTATTCCGACTAGATTACATGTTTTTGAGGTGAAATTCGAGAATTTGGGCCTAGGGATTTCAAAATAAGAATTTAAGATTTGGAGGTCGAGTTGATATCGGAAATTGGCAAATTTGTATGGTTGGACTCGTGGTTGAATGGAGTTCATATTTTATAACTTTTGTCGGGTTTCGAGACGTGGGTTTCACTGACGATATTGAGTTGAATTTCGGATTTTGTTGGAAAATTAGTATTTTCATATGGAATTGATTCAAATAGTATGTATTGACTATGAATTAATTGTGACTAGATTCGAGGAGTCCGGAGGCCAATTCGCAAGGCAAAGGCATATTGGAATAAAGAACTTGCAAGATTTGAGGTAAGTAACAATTCTAAACTTGGTTCTGAGGGTATGAATCCCTAAATTATGTATTATATGAATTGTTTGGAGGTGACACACATGCTAGGTGACAGGCGTGTGGGCGTGCATCATAGAAATTGTGACTTAAATAAATTATGCAGATTTTCATAATCAAAGAATCATGTCATTATCCACATATCCTCCATGTGTTAGAGGGAATTGAGTTGAGACTCATGTTAAAGATCATGTTTAGGCCACGTGCCGATATTTTGAGACCCACAAAGTCTTATTGCTATTGAATTACCTGTTTAAATTTACAAGTTTTGTACTCACTCGCATCTATCATTTGCATATCATATCTCAGTCTCTGTTGTCATTCATTGATACATCATATCATTATGTGGGGATGATTTTCATGCTATTGAGAGCCCGAGAGACTGGAGATTTTGAGTAATTTTTTTGGGATCGGGCTGCACCGCAGTATGTTTTATTTATTTATGCTTGGATCTGGCTATTATAGTGCTTGGGCTGAAGGAGCCCCTCCGGAGTCTGCACCCCCCCATAGTGAGTGCGGTTGATTTTATATTGAGGGATGGATCTTCTCTGGGCATGGATCTTGTCCGCAACATTTTATATTGAGGGATGAATCTTCCCTAGGCATGAATTTTGCTCGAAGCATTTATATTGATGGATGGATCTTCCCCTGGGCTGGATTGGCCTTATACAGTACCGAGTGACTTATTATCAGTTTATGTATATATATATATGGGATGGATCTTCCCTAGGATGGATTGACCATATACAGTACTGAGTGATTGAGTATTTTGAGATTATGAGTACATGAGGTTTCCACTGAGGTGCATCACATACAACATGTACATTGGCATGTAGATATAGAGATGTCATATTCCTCATATCATTCAGGATTGATCTATTTTACTTGTACTGAGTTTAACTGTTGAACTTGAAAGCATACCTATATTTTCTTACTGTTATTTCTATATTGGGCTATACCTGTTGAGCTCGTCACTACTTTCAGCCCAAAGGTTAGCCTTGTTACTTATTGAGTACATGGGGTCGGTTATACTCATACTACATTCTGCACTTCGTGTGCAGATTCAGGTACTTCCGGATACGGAGATTGCTAGATTTTGGAGTTTTATCTGTTGAAGGCTATCGAGGTAGCTGTTTGGCATCCGCAGACCTTGTCTCTCTTTTCTTTTAGTTGTTTGTACTGTTCTATATTTCCAGACAGTGTTTTATCAGTCAGACTATGTTATCATTTAGATGTTCATGTACTGAATGACACCGTATTTTGGGAGTGTATTTATATCAGTATTTGCGAGAATTTCTATTGAATTTAAATAATATGTTTTTGAATTTAAAGAATCGTTAGTTTATTGAGGTTGTCGGCTTGCCTAGTATTAAGATATGTGCCATCACGACATGTGTGATTTTGGGTCGTGACATGTTACATCGACATGGACTATACAATTTCTCAGCACACATGGCATATGACTCAATAAGGACAGTTTCATTCCGATTCTCACACAATTGCAAGTATTCACGGAGCTGCAAAATATTAAGCATTAAGCACAAAGTGACACAAGCCAAGAAAACGAGATATAGGCGTCAATAAACATGTTATCTACTCAACAAGGCATCATAAGTATTTTCAAACCAAAGAGAAGATACTACACATGCTAGAGCCTAAATATGCTACTATCAAACTAGTCAAAGGCGCCTAGCAAATCTTATTTTTTTTCCCATCCTTTTATTCCACAAATGTTTGAATCCTACTCTACTCTAAAGATTAAACAAAGTTACTACCTGGTTCAACTACATCCCGTGAAAAAGATCCAAGGCAGAAAGAAAAACTACAAGGAATTATTACTACCTAAAATTATAAAAAGACATATTTTTGGATTTTTCTGATTTTATTTTTATTTTTTTGTGTTTTTGGTTAGACTTTAGTCTCTCAAGAAAACTACCTAGGAGATCCATCGCCGGGAAAAGTTCAATCATTTCTAATCCTATATATATATTTACTTTTTTTATTTTTCTATATTTTTTTAAAGAGATTAACTACTAAAGCAATCCTAAAAACTAAATACTAAAGCTAGAATACTATACTAATTTTTTATGCTAAAATATAAAAGACGAAGCTCTGATCAGTCATTATCATCGCCTTCATCGCGAAGGCCCCATCTGCAGTTGTCCACTCTTTATCCTCTGATCGCTCATCAGCATCATCATCCTCCTCCTCCTCGGACTGCTCTGGCTTGGCCTCAGAACACTCCGGCATGTTGACATCCTCATCCTCTGGGAGTCTGTGGCCATTGCCAAGCCCAACCAGATGCTTAGCATGAGCATTGAGAGGAAAACGCTCCTCCAAGATTACCCTCTCCTCCGTAGTGGCCGGCCTCCCTCCAACCCTAAGCTGCAAGTCCATCATCCCATATAAATAGGCCATAAAGCTGTCATCTCGAGCATTGCGCTTGACACTTGTCAGTGAGGACATAACACTCACCTCCTTAACCCGGATGCTGGTGATGTCCGTCATTTGGAGGGGGTGCTAGAATGACTACATCAAAATTTCGCTCCTCCTCCACATCAACTTTTCTCAGGTACTAAGTTAGCATGTTACCGAAGGACAATCTATCAATTCTCTTGCTTGTTCTCACCTACGACATCTGGTAGCGTATGACCTAGCCCACATTCACCTTCTTGCCAGTCATTAGGAAGTACAACAGTCAGACCCTTTCACGGCTAATCAGAGTCTCATGGTTGCATGGTAGAAGCCGCGTGTTGATCGATTTCAACCACACCTGAGCTTCCAGCTTCATTTTTCTCTATGAATATTTCCTATGACGTTGGGTCTTCTTGTCACAGACCCAAGCAATCATAGAATTAACACCACATAGAGTGTGTCTCAGCGCCAGATATGTTAAACGGGAAATGAAGTTGTCCAAGGGCTCCTGAGGAACATCTGGAGCTCCCAAGTAATTGCATATAGCTGATGCAGAAAAATCAATCAACCACCCCCGAATAGGCACTAGCTCCCCAGGATCATTCAGATCATAAACGGCGTAAAACTCACGGACAAGGTTTACATTGATATCCCAGTGTTTCTAAACACATAGCTCAATCCAAGATCATGAATACCCTTCTAAATTGGTTGATACTTAGCTTTTAGACGGCGTTCATGAACAACCGACTCAAAAGGTATATGTCTCGGCCGACAAAGCTTGTACCAGTCCTTGGTAGACAGGGGTATACTCTTAAGTCCAAATTTTTACTATCCCGCGGGCTGTGGGCATGAGGCTGCTATAGCTACAACTGCTTGTAACCCCTCAACCTGACTTGAAGTAGCCTCCCTTCCTTTCCTCTTTTTCGGTGGAGGTGCGAAGGAAGCCTTAGCTTTGGTAGGATCAGTGGCCTTTCCCTTTCCTTTACCGTTATACTTCTTAGGAGGCATATTTGTACCTACACAAGTAGATATTAGTCAGCCTTAGAGACATTGAATCAATTCAAAACATGGTCTTACGACCCCACATTTAAGAGTTCATCACATGATGTTCACAATTTTGAGGCTACTTAGACTTCACCTTGTTATTTTTGCATGAGAATCAATCAATGGCACAACGATGTCTATTACAATCGCGATGCATATAGCTACCATCTTGGCTTCGGTGAGCCACCCCACACTTAAGATTTCAAGGGGTGCATGAAGACATATCACTAGTATTACAATCTCGAAGACTCGGGCTCCTATGGGGACAAAGAATGCCTTTGAGGCATTTTGACAAACACTTAGCGTGCACTAGTGCCATGGAAGTGCTTGTAGGAATGAGGGGTTGTCTCACCCTCCCAAATCGGCTTGGGAATTTCGTCCTACCTCCCTTGTAAACAATAACAATACCATTCCTATGAGGTTTATGGGGTTAGGACAAACAAGTACAATGTTACTATGAAGAACATACCCAAAAGGTATCTGATTTCATTACTTCACCCAATTCAAAATTTGACAAAGAAAAGAGTTAGAAACCATACCTTAGATGCTTGGTAGGGGGGTTGATCTTCAATTAATATTGCTAGTGAGTGAATGAGTGGAGGAATATATGAATTTAATGGAGTTATTATGAGTGGGGGAGGGAGAGGAGGGATGGCATCAGGTGTTTAGAGAGGGAAAAAGGAACATGTCTGTGTTAGTATGTAGGGCAGTGTAAGGGTTGGGCGTGTGTTATGTTTGGGAAGGGCTGGGCAAGCAGTTGTTTTATTAAGGGTAGGTGTTTTAGGAAAAGAAAATAAGAAGAGAATAGAAGAAATTAAAAAAATATTTAAACTTACCAGGCGTAGCGAGGTCTGCCGCGAGGTGGATCTCGCTACTGCTCAGGTGGCGTGAGGTGGGCAGCGACCCAGATACTGGGCGACGCGAGGGATACAACCCAGTCCATTGCGCTACAGATTGTGTGGTGCGAGGTAGGCAGTGAGGTCCAAGGCACTTTAGAATGCGCGTTGCCATCTATTTCACGTGATTCTTGCCTCGCTTGGCGAGGTCCGGAGCGTACTCAGATGAATTTCATTCAATTTTGTGAACTACTCCAAGCGTTATGGCCTCTCAACGTGCTCCAATGCCTGTTCAAACACCAAGATTTAACTAAAAAAAAACTTGTTAGTGCCTAAAAACAAAAAAGAAATTCTAGTTAAGACAAAATAAACTATGAATTGGGTTGCCTTCCAATGAGTGCCTTAGTTAACGTAACGACATGATGAATACAACATTACAATAGGTTGCCTCACATGAGGCTCCTTCAAATGAATCACCGATACAACCTTTTCCTCATCCATGCCAAGGTAATGTTTCAACCTTTGCCCATTGACTTTAAACCTATTCGTTCCATCCTCGGATTCACAACTCTAAATGGTCACGAACATCTAGATTTCAGCTTACCAGGAAATAATTGCAATCTTGAATTATACAACAACACCACATCTCTGGGTTTGAAAATCCTCTCTTGAATATGCTTATCGTGTATCATCTTCATCATTTCTTTGTACAGCATGGTGCTCTCAAAGCATGGTAACGGAACTCATCAAGTTCATGAAGCTCTGTGACTCTACTCGTGCCAGCGGCCTCTATGTCAATATTTAATTGCCTTAATGCCCAAAAAGCTCTATGCTCTAACTCCACCGATGAGTGGCATGCCTTTCCAAACACCAATTTGTACGGTGACATAACAATCGGAGTTTTAATGCAGTGTGGTAGGCCCATAGTGCATCATCCAGTTTTTTCGCCCAATCACTCCGAGTAGCATTTATAGTATTGGTCAAAACACTCTTGATTTATGTGTTTGACACCTCTACCTGCCCACTTATTTGTGGGTGATACAGAGTGCCAACCTTATGGCGCATGCCATATTTCTTTAACAACTTTACAAAGGCTCGGTTGCAGAAGTGGGTGCCTCCATCACTGATGATCACTATTGGAGTGCCAAATCGGATGAAGATATTTTTTCTTAGAAAATCAATAACTCCCTTTGCATCATTTTTTGGGAGTGCCACGACTTCTACCCATTTCGCGACAGAGTCCACAACTACCAACATGTACTTGCTGCCATATGACCTGACAAGTGTTCCCATAAAATCGATTCCTTATAAATCAAATACTCCCACCTTTTGAATTGGGTTCATGAGAATCTCATGTCGACGGAAAATATTTCCCGTCCGTTGGCACTCATCACATCTCTTTACCCAAATGTGCATCTTTAAACAATGTCAGTCAATAAAAGCCTGACTTTAATACTTTAGCAACCGTCCTTACTCCTCCAAAATGGCCTCCATAAGTCGAAGCATGACATGCCTGCAAAACAGAAGCTTGATCTATTTTGGGAATACATCTACGGATCATGTTATTAATACAAATCCGAAACAAATATGGTTCATCCCACAAATACATGCGACAATCATGAAAGAACTTTTTTTTCTGCACAGAGGACAAGCCATTAGGAACAATATCGCTCGCCAGGTAGTTTGTAATATCGGCATACCATGGCGCTACCTCAAGGTTCGTGGCTAAAAGTTATTCATATGGGAAAGTCGCCACGATCTCTTACACCCCAGCCCTCTTTTCAGCTCCTTCAAGCCTGGACAAATGATCAGCAACTTGGTTATTCGTTCCCTTTCAGTCATGGATTTCTAAGTTGAACTCTTGCAGTAGTAGCACCCATCGAATCAGGTGCGGCTTTGATTCCTTCTTCTCAACTAGGTACGTGAGAGCAGCATGGTCAGTATAAACAATTACCTTTGACCTATCAGGTATGACCTGAATTTCTCAAATGTGAACACCACTGCTAGCATCTCTTTCTCAGTCATAATGTAATTCATTTGAGCACCACTCAAGGTTCTACTTGCATAGTAGATTGGATGCATGGCTTTATCTTTTCTCTGCCCAAAAACTACTCCCACAACATAGTCGCTTGCATCACACATAAGTTCAAAAGGTTGTTCCCAGTCAGGTGCTACCATGATTGGTGCAGTCACCGGATTCTTCTTCAACTCCTCAAAAGTTACCTTACAGTCATCAGAAAATACAAAGGGTTGATATTTTTCAAGTAATTTACACAAAGCGTTAGCAATTTTGGAAAAATTCTTTTATACACCGCCTGTAGAAGCCGGCATGATCAAGGAAACTTCTTATGGCTTTGATGGAAGTGGGTGGGGGTAACTTCTTAATTACATTAACCTTAGCACGGTCCACCTCAATGCCCTTACTTGACACTAGTTGTCCCAAGACTATACCTTCCAGTATCATGAAATGATATTTTTCCCAGTTCAGTACCATATTAGTCTCCATACACCTCTTCAATACTCTTTTCAAGTTCATAAGGCAATAATTGAATGAGTTTCCCACCACTGAGAAATCATCCATGAAAACCTCCATTATGTCCTCTACCATATCTATGAATGTGGACATCATACACCTTTGGAATGTGGGGGGTGCATTGCATAGGCCAAACAACATTCTACGAAAGGCATAGATGCCATACAGACAGGTGAACGACATTTTCTCTCTATCCTCCAGGGCATAGAGATATGGTTATACCCCGAGTATCCATCCAGGAAGCAAAAATGGGACCTCCCCGCTAGTCTCTCTAACATCTGATTAATGAATGGCAGCGAAAAATGGTTTTTTTGGGTGGCCTTGTTCAATCTTCTGTAATCCATACATATTCCCCATCCTGTGACTGTTCTTGTTGAGATCAACTCGTTGTTCTCATTTTGCACTGCAGTCATTTCACCCTACTTTGGCACACACTGAACTGGACTGACCCAGTTGCTGTGAGAGATGGGGAAGATAATTCCCGCATCTATCCACTTGATAACTTCTTTCTTCACCACTTCTTTTATGTTGGGGTTCAACCTTCTTTGATGTTCTCTGGAAGGTTTGCGCCCATCTTCCAGTTAAATGTTATGCATATAAATTGTTAGGTTGATACCCTTTATGTCTACAATAGTCCACCCAATTGCAGTCCTGCACTCTTTCAGAATCTGCAAAAGTTGTTCTACCTATACATCTAACAAACCAGATGAGATAATAACATGTAATGTCAAACTAGGTCCCAAGATAGCATACCTGAGGTGGAACGACAACGGTTTTAGCTCCAATTATGGTGGCTTTTCGATTAATGGCTTAGCTGGAGGGATCTTTCTTTCTTCTAAGAGTAAAGGATCGAATTCGAGCTCTCTTTTCCAGTACCCTTTGTCTTCAAAGGCCAAAACCCACTCTGCCAAGTCCTCACCATCTACCTCTTCTAAGTTCATCAGGCAGGCTGCTAGGGGGTCTTTTGCATTTAGTGCCTCATCTTCCTCCTCCAGATTCACATCCACAACTTCGATCAGAGAGCAATTAGCAAACTTACTGGGTTGCCGCATAGATTTCTGTACATTGAACGATATTTCTTCATCGTTCAGTCTCATCTTTAGCTCCCCTGTTTCACAATTAATCGAAGCTCTCCCTGTGGCCAAAAATGGCCTTCCTAAAATTATGAGAATCTCTTCATCAACCTGGCAGTCTATAATGACAATCTGTTAGAAACACAAACTTTACAACCTGCATAAGTACATCATCAAGTATACCTGATGGCCTTTTCACCGTTCGGTCGGCTAGCTGTAGTAACATAGATGTGGGTCTTGCCCTTCCAATGCTTAACCTTTTATAGATAGACAAGGGCATCAAGTTTATGTTCGTCCACAATTCACAAATTGCTTTGGAAAAACATAGCTGCCTATGGTGCATGAAATTGTGAAACTCCTTTGGTCAGATAGTTTCTCAGCTATAAGTCTTATCCCGACAATACTACAAGTCTGAGTCAGTGTCACAGTTGCCAAGTCGTAAAAGTCGAACTTGCAAGACATCAAGTCCTCCATCATTTTTGCATAACCTCCATGAATTTCTTTTACTAATCATCCTTCTGATATTTGGCCAACCTCTGCGGGAAGGGTGCTGGAGGTCGCCTCTTTCCTGTGGCTTGAGTTAGATCCCGCTCATGCACTTTTTCTAATGCCTTCTCTTGCACCTTCTCAATCTCATTTGCAACCTCTTTTTCTTTGTTTAATTCCTCCTGGGCTGGCTTCACTCTTACTTCTATTCGATCAGTTGACTCATCTACCTCAATTGGTATTGGCACAAGTATCTCAGTTGGTCGGCTCTCGCGAGCAATTTCTTGCTCTAAATTAATATCTCTACCATTTCTCAGACTCACACCCATCAGTTTCTTCGGGCCCTGCTCTTTCGGGTTAACATGTATGTCCTTAGGTAACGTCCCCTGAGGACGATTGTTAAGGGCCATGGATATTTTCCCTAGTTGAATCTCAATGCCCTTGATAGCTGAGTCGTGCGATACTACCTTTTCGTGCATCTGGTGTGTCTTTTCGTGTATCTGGTGGACATTTTCTTCCATTTTCTCACTGGACACAATGAGTTGTTGTAACATTCCTTTACTTTCAAACAACCCATCCTCTTGTCGCACTATCTGTTGTTGTTGAGGTTATTGATAAGCTAGCTGCTGATTCTGCTGATTGTACACTTGTTGCCTTTGATAAGGTACAACCTAACCCTGTGGTCGTGCAACTCCAGGATTATTATTATTATTATTGTACTGCTGCTGTGTTGGCCTATATTGTTGATTCTGTAGTCCCCAAGTCTGACCACCTTATCTTTGACCTCCATAGTTTCCCATAAAGTTTATATTCTCTTGATAGTTCTGATTGTCACTCTCACCACTCCACAAGCACACATATGATTGATTAATGTATGGTGTGCATAATCCTCCATTTGTTGTGTCCGCTATGTGCACCTTCTTTTGGCCCAACTCATCAATCTTCTTAGTGAGGATACTCATTTGCGTCATCAGAGTGGCCATATTCTTAGCTATAAAGTTGTTTAGGTCTAGAGCTATTGAGTGAACTACAAGAGTGATTGTAGAGTCTCTTGTCATCCATCCTGAATTTTGAGCCATTTTATCAAGTAAAACCTTACACTCTCTGAATGATTTGCTCAAAAACGCTCCACCTGCTGAAGCATCAACATTATCCTTCAAGTTGTCTGCCAATCCTATATAGAACTTTTGCCCCAACATCTGATCAGGAATGCCATGGTGTGGACACTTGACCAACATCCTATTAAACCTCTCCCACGTTTCTTGGAGTGTTTCTGCCTGAAGCTCAATATCTCATCAACTTGCTTGGATGTCTTATTGGATGGGTAGAATTTGTTCAAACACTGCTCGACTAATTCCTTCCAAGTAGTGATGGAGTTTATGGGGAGTGAATTGAGCCAAGTCCGAGCCTCGCCTATCACTGAGAATGGAAACAACAACAGTTTTATTGCTTTGGTGTCACATTCAGTTGTCTTTGCGTGACACAAATCGATAGGAAATTTTTCAGATGCTACTGTGGATCATCAATGTAAGACCCCGAGAACAGTCCCTTGTTTTGCAACAAATGCAACATGTTGTTTGTAATTTAAAATAATTCTGCTTGTATCGGAGGGCTACAATTGCGATTGCTAGATTTTTAGTGGTGGGTTGTGCCCAATAATACAAGGCTGTTTCTGGCATAAGAGGTGCCACACCCTGATTGTTCAGGTCATTCACATTGTTTCTGTTGTTTGGGTTATCTATTACATCTCCCATTCTAGTTCAATTCATTCTATTAAGTTCTGTTATCATTTGTCTCTCTTGTCTGCTCGATTTAGTGCCTTGAAAGCTTTCTCGGGGTTTAGTAATGCTTCGTACAATTCACTAGTACTTGAGGAGTTTCTTGGCATGCACCTATAACACACAAGACTACAAAAATTAGAGTTCCAATATAATAAATTTTAAGTCGAGAAAGCTCACTAAACTACGAATTCTAACAATTCTTTTAGTCGTACTTAACAACACCGTTAACTCCCTCACAACGGCGCCAAAATTTGATCATGCCCAACTATGCCTCCTAAGAGGTCTAGCGGTCGTTACAAATATAATCTGGTTTACAAGTCCAGAGTCGAAACCCAGAGGGAATTAACCTACTAATTACAACCACTAGTTTCCCATGAATTCAAGTAATCTTCCTTCATAAATACTAAATAACGATTTGAATGTTTACTAACTAAGAGAAAAGTAATTAAAATACATTAATTTATAACTAACAAAGCAAATGTTGTGGACAAGATTTGGAAAAATCTAGGGTTATGATTTCTTCTATTGTCGGAGTCCTCCCTGCTACGTTTCCTATAAATTCGCCTAAGTATTACCTACCGATCGTGAGTACTTTGAGTGCCATAGCTCTCTCTCGAGCAACTACCACAATTTACTAGATGTATTCTCTCAAACTATAGCTGGCACTAATTCACCGCTCACTACGATCACACCAAGGTTTCGTTATCTCTAATCCTATCTTTAAACCCTACGTATTGATCTCTCAAACACGTTAGGAGTGGAGTTGTTCAACAACTACCTAAATGTGTACTCTTTCTCTCTCGAAATATACACACTAAATAGGTACAGTTAATTGGGAGCTCTTCAATCAACAATAACAAAATTATAGTTGAACACATAGAGAAAGATCAATGGCAAATTTATATTAAACGTAGCGAAAAATAATCCTTCAATAAGTTCCATCAAACCCTAGATGAGAGAGTTTAGCTACTCATAAATGTATAAACAATCATCATGATATTCAAAGACATTAAACTACAAGGTAAAGAGATAAACGGAGGAAATCTCGTTTGATTCTTTCTCCACAATGCTCTGTAGCCTTTTTCTTCTTCATAAATGGTATCCAACCCTTTTTCAACTCGTTTGGGGGAGTATTTATATGGTAGGGCCGAAATCCCTAAGTCAAAATCTGGGTGGGAGTCTTTTAACCCGCAACTTTTAATCACCGGGCTATAGACCTCGCGAGGCCAGGCTTATAGCGCAGTCAGCCTGGCTACAGAGCTGGCTACACGTCCTGTAGCGCGGTCAAGCTGGATATAGAGATGGCTATACTTGGTCTGTAGCATGATAAAGCGGACTATAGAGCTGACTATGCTTGGCCTGTAGCACGGCTTGGATACTTGGTGATTTTGTGCTCTTTTCTAGCATTTTTTTCCTCTTTTTGTGCAACTTTCATTCGACTCCTTCTTCCAATGCTCGTACACACAAAACAACATAATTTAGCTAAACTATCGCACAATTAATCACTAAACCAACAAAATATAGGGCGAGTAATGTATTAACAGTATATCATTTTGACCGAACATCAAACGCTCCTTAAATTTAAAAGCTTAGTTAGTGGCACAAATTTTACGTAGTTGTCTCCAGTAAGGTTCACATGATGAAAAAGCAATGTTGCAGTTGTAACTGATAACACTGGCTACAAGGAGGTAAGGTCTTTGAGCAAATAACACATCATGTGTTTTCATAATCTCCTTAGCAAACTCTGGCGATGACACGATAATCATGGAGATTTCGCCAAGCTGAAGATGCATCAATGGTCCATATGTCATGGCTAAGTCTCTTAGTTTGTGGTGTGTCAATGAGCCCAAAAGCTGATGCAAGTTCCCTATCATAGGCAATATATTTGGCCCTGGAGGCAGTTGTATGACTGAGTTCTTGGCCTCGGATTTATTCATGATTTTGACAAGTATAATAAAGAAGAAAATAGAAGCACAAAGAATAGTGAAGGTATCCATGTCTATTGAAGGAAAATACAGAGGTTAAGAACATATAATAAGCATTTGAGTGACCTTAAATATTTGTGTGATCGAGCTACAGGCTACAAATTCATCTCTAATGGAAAATATCAGAGTCTGGAACCAAAGTGTTGCTTTTTTGGACTCAAAGTACAAAAATAGGTGGACAAAATAACTGATGAACAATTTATATATAACACATGTGTTCATTATGTTATACCTTAACGGCATGTTTGTCCGTTAAGGTATAGCGCATGGGTTGCATGCACTATATGTAATCTTTACTGGCCCACCAATAATTAATTTGAACTTTATTGACCCACCAATAACTGAGAGTATAGCGCATGCATAATACGCGTTACATATATAGCATGCATTATGCATGTACTATACCCTCAATTATTGTACCCCCAGACTAGTTTTTTGTTTATTTAAGGAGTTTTAGAATTTCGATAAAAATTCATTCAGGATCCTTCAGGTATTCCAAAATATTTGATTGCTTAACTTATTTTGCATTTTGTCATAATATCCGAAGAGCAAAAAATTAGGGTTGCATTGTATTGGGGGTGAGGTTGTGGTGGAGAATAACTCATTACGCTATAGTTGTTCTCCACAGTGTACTTTTAAGTTGTCACTTACAATGGAGTACGATAGATTAGTTTCGTTGTTATGTAAGAAAATGAGTGTGAGGAAACATTCGGTTAATATTAAAGTAACCAAAAGATGTACGTATTATATTACTCCGCAAAGGGTTGCTTGTTATGATGAGTTTAACATCGAAGACGATAAAACTCTGACAGATTTTTTGAGGACTCCGGATAAACACTGGAACTTCTTTTGATAAAAATGTTAGAAATATACGTCAAGGTTGAAGACGATCGCAATATTGAGGTTCCGCAAAATAGGGATAACCCTCAATCATCGGATGGTTTTTTGGAGCAGTTTTATCTGAAGAGGTTCCGTTTGAAAGAGTTTTGCCTGATCTAAACTTATCTTCACGGGCGAATGAGGAGCGAGGACATAATTTCTTCCCAAGTTTACATAATTCACAAGCCAATTGGTAAATTTCAATTTTTCTTTGTATTATGATGTTTTTATGTATTATATATGTATTAATTAACACTCATATATTCCAAAAGAGGTATCAGTCATATATGAATTTTACAAGTTATGAACCAACAGACAGTTGGAATATGCCTAATTTTGGTGTCTTGGATCATGGTAGTCCATCCGGGAGTCATCACCAACAGGATAATGTGCATTATGGGATATCAACAGATTATGATTTGTAAGTTAAGTGATAAAGTTTATATGTAATGTTTGGATGAATTTGAGAAATTTATTATTTTATTGGTTGTGAAGTGACAACGAGCAACTTGAAGGTCCTGTCCTTACTCTATTGCCCGAAGACGATATATTTAATCGGGGTCTGGCAGATGCACAGAGTCAAGAAGATGATAGTGATTAACAACAATGCTGATGAGTTTAGAGATGACACACCCTTCCCTGATGAGGGTGATGATAATAAGAATGAGAATGATGAACCTTATTTGATGAGGGAGCATGATGCCACCAATGAGCATGCTCCATATATGCATACTCCACCTCCCGTTAGACCCAGAGTGTACGAGTCCCATGTGTCGTTTAATTCAAGGGAGATTTCCTACCTTGATCAGTTGCCTGGTATGCCGGATGTGGATGCCCTTACAAGTGATCTTGAGGACATTCTGACAGTAATATGGGATGCAACTAGACCAACGGTGCTGTCAATGAATATGCTTTTTGCTGATAAACCGCGCCTAAGCAGGGCGGTGCGAATGTACAACATAAAAGAGCGCGTGAGATCGTGGTTCATGAGTCATCTCCGGAAGTATACAAGGTTATTTGTCGTAGATGGTTTCAAGGTTGTACATGGATGTTGCATGTGAGAAAGTTGAAAACAAATATGTGGATTGTGGGGAAATACATTGACACCCATATTTATGAAATGGACACATTCAGTGGGAATCATTTTAACTTGAATGTTGACTTGATTTCTCGTCTTGATTCCACACATTTAATTGTCCATAAGGTACAAGATTAAAGATTGTATAACATCTGTCTACTAGGTATATGGATGTACCATTACCAAAAGAAAGGTATTTCTCGGCCGTAAACGTACGTTTGAGATTGTTTATGGTAATTGGGATAATTCCTTTGCCGCTCTACCCTGGTACATGGCTGCATTGAAACACTTTAACCCTGGGACTGTTGTTGAATGGAAGCTTGAGAGGAGTCTACAAATACAAGAATTTATATTCAGATATTTGTTCTGGGCATTTAAACCATCCACTGATGGTTTTGTGCATTGTCGGCCGATTATATCCATAGACGGCACTCATTTCTATAGAAAGTAGGATATTAAGTTGTTGATCGCCGTTGCAGTAGATGCTAATAGAAGCATATTTCCCTTCGCATTTGCTATTTGTGCCAATGAAAGCCAAGAGACTTGGACATTATTTTTAAACCACTTGAAGGAGCACGTTGTCCAGGTATTTGTCTAATATCTGATCGGCATGGCGGTATTTTTAGTTCTGTATAGAATTTGCGTAACACCGTATGCCTACCAACGTTACTATGTTACGAACTTGAAGGCTAACTTCCAGAGGGCTCATTTGAACAAGAAGTTACATGATTTAATGTGTATGGCTGCAACAGATCACCAAGAGTGTAAATTCAGTAGGCGAATGGAATCAATTAAGCATGAAGACCTAGAAGCCTATCATTGGTTGATGCGACATAAGCTTGACAAGTGGAATTTGCATAAGGATGGTGGTAGAAAATGGGGAATTTTGACTACAAATGTGTCAGAGTCTTTCAATGGTTTGTTGAAGCTTGCACGTGGATTGCCTATCACTGCCATGGTGCGGATGCCATTCAAGCAGATGGCGGAAAGGTTTGTTGAAACATCTAGAGGTGCATCGTCAATGATGGAAATGGGTGTTAATTTATGCCACAACCAATGAAACAATTTGAGAAATATAGGAAGCGAGCACAGTGGCATACATTTTTGCAGTATTGCAGACAGCAAAATATTTTTGAAGTTCGCATTGGTCTGCATCAAAACCGCGGGAATAATACACACACCATCGATGAATCCAAAAGATTATGCTCGTGTGGAAAATGGCTCTATCACTTGCCATGCACACATGCCATGAAGTGCTTTCAACATACAGGTCTTGCGGCAACGGGGTATGTTGATAAAGGATATATTGTTGCTGCATACGTAAACACCTATAGTGGACAGTTGCAGCTAGTGGGTGCTGAGCATTATTGGCCACCAAAACCATTTAAAATGGTGTGTAACAAGGATTATGTGTGTTAACGGCAAGTGCAAAAAAGAACGCGGATACCGAACCAAATAGATGTTGGTGATACCATTTATGCGCGTAAATGTGGTATATGTTCCAAACAGGACACAATCGATGTAAATATCCCTCAGCTGGTTTAAGAAGCGGTGGTAATTCAGCTCCAGGTGGCGGTTCATCCAATGTGCCAAATTATCAAGGATAAACGTAGTGTTTTGTTGCAATATTTTTGTTGTACTAAATGTCTGTAAAGGTTCAGTTTGCAAAATTTTTGAAATAAAATTATGTTTCCAATAGGGTTAAATCTAATTGATATTTAGCATTAAAAATTTAATACAACAATTTAAAATATTTCTCAAGAAATAAATAACAATTTTCATTCGCCATTATCGTTAGTGTCTGGCACTATTTCATTGTCACTGTCGTCATCTTCTTCGTCAACATCTTGAATGCACCCTTTCGGCGCGAGGGAATCGTAATCTAGGCCCCAGTTGACACACATTTCTCGTATTTCATCGCTATCAATAAGACCGGTTTCTTGATTTCTACAACAATATGGGTCTCCTACGTCCAACGTCCACGGTAGAAACACATGTAGTCCCTCCGACTCGACAACTGTTGTAAAAACAGGATAATCAATGTCTCTATGTAATTTTTAGTTTTTTAATAAATCCCAATACTGATCCTCCATTCTTTGCAGGTAGTTAAGATCATCCAGTATCTTCTTCTGTCCGAAAAAATGATTCATCAAAATAATGAGTCACCATTGATATCGACACATCTGGGATCGCCAAATGCTCGAGAGTTCCTCTATTCAATCCTTTTTATTCTTCTTGTTGCTGGATATCTCATTCGTACACATCTTTTCTTTGTTTCCCGGGCCTCAAGTGAGTTACATACAGAGTTCAAAAAGGTCAAATTTATGATGATTACATCAACTATGATTGAGTTGCAAAAACTTCTGGACATGTATCCTACATCTGAACAAAGTTCTTTTCGGTTAAAGAATCTCTTTCTTGTTGCTCTGGAACAATTAGGAGATTCTCTAGAAGAAATATGGGATTCTGCTTCTAGCAGCAACATGCTTGGTCTCGCTTATGGGGTCAAATCAGTATGTTCTAAGAAGAAACATGATGAACGACTAATGCCTTTTCCATCTCTAAAATCTTCTTCATCAAATGCCGAATCACTTCTGGTTATCTTTGTGTGTGTTTGTTTGAAAGGTTGCAGACAGTGCTTGTGGTACAACTAGCCCATGCCAGTGGTATAATACTTCATAATTGTACCGTTTTGAGTAAATGGGAACCCATTGTAATTTTTCACCCCAAATTTGCATACCTTCAGGCTTTGTAGAATGCACTTCGCCCTCAATAATGTGCCCTGCAACTTTGAGATCATTGTGTATATTGATAGGCTTATTTTCCAAGAGACGTAGAACACCATACCACTTGTTGTCGACCAAATAAGTATAGCAACCTAACATATTTTTTTCAAGTAGGGATCGATTGTGTTATGACGTGTTCCATGTGGATCTGTTGAACTACCTTCACCTTTTTGCCTCTTCTTAAACCACTTATTAAATGTTAGTGGCATTTCTGAAATGGATTTTGTAATGGATCTTCAAATGGTCTTTGAATACTGCAATATTGGTTCAACATAAGAAGAACTAAACTGCACGAACTTGTATATTAAACATAGCGCATCACCAATATGCATTATGCGTATTGTCATGTAGATCAAAAACAGTTGTAGACCTGAAAATGTTGTCGACCTGAAAAAGTCACCGATCTATAAAACTGCACCCACTTGTACCCAAAAGAGTCATTAGCATACAAAACGTAGCGCATCAATATTATGTATTATGTATACTGTCATGTCCACCAGAAAAAGTTGTAGACCTGAAAAAGCCGCCGATCTGTAAAACTGCACCTACTTGCACCCAAAAGAATCATTAACACGCAAAACATAGCGCATTACCAATATGCGTTATGTGTATCGTCAAGTCGACCTAAAATATTTGTGAACCTGAAAAAGTTGCCGACCTGAAAAAGCTGCACCCACTTGTAACCTAAAATATTATTAGCACGCGAAACGTAGATCATCACCAATATGAATTATGTGTATTATCATGTCGACCTGAAAAAGTTGTGGACCTGAAAAAGTTGTCGACCTGAAAAAGCTGCACCCACTTGTACACTAAGGAATCATCAACACGCGAAAGAATCATTATCTCGCGCTACGTAGCGCATCACCTATATGCGTTATGTAACCTAAAATCACTCTTAGATGCCTATAAAAACCTCTCTCACTTTAGTTATTATTTGCGCTGTAACGAAATGAAGAAAACAACTTTCTATCAATTTTTCATTTTCGAGCATTACGACATGTCTAGACGCAATGACGTACCAAGGTGTTACTATGGCAAACACGCGATTTTGAAGCCATGTTGGTCAAATTGCAGTCTAGGGCGCAGACGTTGGATGTGTAAACAAGTTTTAAGTTATTATTATTTATGTTTGTTAATAGTTTTAATATAACATGTTAATTAATAGTCTTTTGTTATCATCCCTATTGGTAGGACGAAAATAATGTGGTTTTGAAGAATGGTATGATGAACTCATTAACCATGAATACTACAAATCATGTTTTCTAAACATTTGGAATCTGATCGGTGAGTACGATCTCCAGATCATGAAACTGCAAGAACAACTTGCGGTAGTGAAGGAGAAACTAAAAGAGGCAGAAGAAGAAAATAATTGGTTGAAAGAGAAATTTAAGTGATTGAAGTATAGAATAATGGACGATAGTGACTAAACAAATACATGGATGCGTTAAGTATAGTTTTTTATTTTTATGTTGGACGTGTCACGTGTTATCTTTAATTGTTAACGAATTTAAATTTATGTTAAGCTGTCTTTTCTTTTTTGTGTTCTAGTGTTAAACTTAATAAATAATCTGAAAAATAAAAACACATGTGCAAATTATGTTAAACATCAATAATTTTACTATTATATATTTAATGTCATATATACAGCTCAGAATACATATCAATGAGTCCCACAGCCAGTATACTTTAAAGCATTGGCTGGCCTGAGGCGCATCCCATCCCGTCCGGTTACGCTATCAGGATCATCCTCATCACGTCACCTCTTTATCAGATAATGCGTTGCAGCATGATCGTCGGTAAGTCTGGCATGCTCGGTAGAAGCGGTCGTTGGGCCATCAGTAACCTACAGAAAAATAAGATATTTTAGTATATGAAATATAGAATACTAACGTACGTGTTAGCAAAATATTTTAATGGTCATACCATGGTCTCAGCGAGCTCCTAAATAACATCATTTGTCTCCGGCAAGTTAGTATAGCACAATGTGGCCTCCATGATGGGCGATGACGAAATCTTTAATAAAATATAAACACTTTAGATATTACTGACTAATCTATAAGGTAAAAAACAAATTGCAATAATAGTAATACAAACAATCCTGCGCCTGAGTAGCGACACGATGCTCTGTCGGAACATCAAGGTGCACTTGAGTAGATGAAGTAAGTGAAAGATCCTCAGCAACCCTCGGTGATGAGCCATAACTCAGTCGTCTCCCACTATGAACCTCTCGTATCGGACGATCAGCAGCAGTCGTTGATGGATCTGGACGATCAGGAAAATACTGATCCCACCTTCTGTAGTGTAATGGTTGTGCCCGCGATCAACAATGGAGTTGACGAGGTCATCTGCGAAGTCCCCGATGATAGCTGAAAGCTGAAAGCTGAATGAAGACATATCATAAGGAGCATCGTGTGGCTCAGGGTAGTCACCCGACTGGTCATCTCTAATATCCTCAACGGACGCCTCAGTGCCCCCTTGCTGGGGACCTCGTCGTCGCTGACCACCACGACCACGTGGGCCACCTCTTCCTCTTTGGCCACGCCTGCCATGTTCTACCACGTTCAGGGGCCACATGTGGCCTAAGATGGTACTCCTCGGGCATCACATAGGCAGCCTCGTATCCTAAGCGCCCATCCTCTCGGGCAAGTCTCAATGTGTCAGCAGCAAGATCAGTAACCCGATGGCCAAACCCGTGCACAACTACTGCTCCTTCGCCTGTATGCTGTGGCATCTCCAGTCCCAACTGATAGAACTGGTGTAAGCCAATAGCTTGCATAGCATATAAAATATTAATTATGGAATGATAATATAATATTATAAGTAAGTATAACAAATAATATATCAGTGCCTCATGCCTACCAGCGTATGGAATGTGCTGACCACTAGCGCAATGAATGGGATTCCCTACGAGAAGTCGGGTAACTCTGCTATACCAACCCATGTACTCATGTTTTCCGTCCAAACGGTCAGGTGGAGGGTGTGGCGGAATCAGGCCATACCTTTGGTCTGAATCCTCTATCTGGGCCTCTAGCCAGGCCAAGTATGTCTCGTCAACCTTGCGGCGATCATCCCGCTAGTAATGTATCATATGCCAAGTGGGCGAAATAGGTACAAGTTGGGGTCGACCAAACTGGCGAAGGACTCGCTCGGTGGCATGATGCTCGACTATATCGAGACATATCAGTAGGACGGAGGAGCTCCACATAGCTCGACCGCAGGAGCAATAATCTGGCAATCCATCTATGAGCGCGTCATTGTATGACCACCATACGAACTGTTTACTAAATACAAGAATCATGAGTAAACGCAACACATATCAAGCCAAGCCAAGTAAACATAAGTATATATGTACATGAGCGCCTTCAAGTAAATCCAACAAATCCCTATAAGGGAATGATGTCGAGCCTCGACCTCGCGGGCATGGCCTCGCCTATAAACCCACCTCCAAGATAGCGGGAGAAACAGTGGAGGTGGTGCATCCTAGCTATTGAAGGTAGAGGTGGCTGAAAATGCAGGAACCACTCCCAGGACCAAACCTAATATAGATTGTGGATGTAAATTTTAAGGCATATTTTACTATGTATGTTATAATCATGAAAAGAATTGACAATGTTTTCACCTGCAACAGTAGTATAAAACCGGCAACGTTTCTCTGGGTGCCCATGCACGCCCGACACATCTTCCTATACAGGTAAGCTAGAACAGCTGCACCTCAGCTATAACCAGATAAATCATCTAGCCGCTCCAGATGATGTAGAAATCGCAAACTGACTAGGTGTCCCGAAGTGCTCGGGAACAGTTGATAAGTAGGGATTTTGACTACTTATTAGCATCTTTTAGCTTTTGTTTTAGTCTAAAAAGTATTGTATTGCGTTCCCGAAACTAATGAAATGTGCAAAATTGTAGGAATGTTGGAAGTTGGACTCCCGGGATGAAATCCGACTCAAAGAGGAGTAGTCCGAGCACAAGGCAACAAAAGGGCACAGAAGCATACAAAGTGCGGTCCGCAGAAGAAATTCTGCAGCCGCAGAGGCAATTGCGGTCCGCAGAATTTCATCTGTAGCCGCAACCAAAGAAGGAAAACCTAGAAAACTTTCGTGCAAATTGCGGACCGCACATGAATTGTGCGGCCGCAAAAGAAGGGCTCAAGACCAAGATCAGAGAGATGACCAAAAAGCCAAGTCCAGAGCTTCATTGAATTGCGGTCTGCATAAAAGAGCCTTGCAGCTACACTACTAAATATGCGGACCACAGAAGAGGGCTTTGCAGCTGCAGTGCTAAATCTGCAGACCGCAGAAATATTGTTTTGCGGCCGAAGTTCAGAATTGTATGGCCGCAGAATACCAGCTCCTGCCAGATGAAGAATTTTGCGGACCGTGCATGGAATTGTGCGGCCGCAGAATCTCCCAAAGGGCATTTTTATCTGAAATTTTCAGCCTTGTATAAATATACGAGTTTCACAAAATTAGATCAAGTTTTGACATCAATAAGTCTTGTAGTCGTTTTTCTTTGCCTCTTTTGGAAGTTTTATATATTTTGGTGTATTTTACTATAGATTTTATCATTTTAACTTTACATTATGAGTTTAATTAGTATGTTTTCTTCTCTTTCTTCAATTTCAAGCATGAGTAGCTAGACTTTTACTATTGTTGTGACCCAACCCTAGTGTGTTCACCTTATGGGTAATTAAATTAATGCTTATTTATGATTAGGTGTTTATTATTTAGCCAATTTCATGCTTTAATTTGTGGAATTAGTGTTTGCAAACATTAGTTCATGCCTATTTGACTTAGTCTCTACTTGAGAAAGAGAGACTTAGTCTAGGAAAACTTGGCTAACAAGGAATTGGGTCAATCGAGAGATTGATTAACCCAATTAAAGAGTTCAACCTAGAGATAGTAATAACCTGACTTGAGCTTTTATCAACTGTATTGTGTGATACCTATTTGGTCTTGAGAAAGACAAATTGGGCAAAACCATTCTCTGACCAAGAGGTATTGAGTGGGTAATTGAGAGTTGATAGCTATAATACACCCCGATCAACAAAACAAGCATTAAGATTTTTATCCCATTAGGCAAACACCTAGGTAATGGTCACATCCCTAGGCTTTTATCTATTTGAAAAACATCAAAAACAATTATCTTAGTCTCAGTTCTCTATTTTGCAATCTTTAGTTTTAAAATAGAAATATAAACAAAACCCTTTCTTGTGGAAGTGCAAATTAAGGTAATTCAATTTCACGCATTAGAATATATACTCCTAACTCCCATCTAGCTACCTCTTTTCTCTCGCTTTCTTCGCTTTTTTTTTTTTTTTTTTTTTTTTAGCCGAGGGTCTTTCGGAAACAGCCTCTCTACTCCTTCGGGGTAGGGGTAAGGTCTGCGTACATACTACCCTCCCCAGACCCCATTAATGGGATTCTACTGGGTTGTTGTTGTTGTTACTCCCATCTAGCTCCCTGTGGATTTGATCTCGACTCTTTATTGGGTTACTATAATTGCAATCGACAGTTTCATACCTTATTTTGAGGTTTGCATTTGAGCGCGATTCAACAGTATACCACTAAACATCATCAACAGCAACAACCTCGTATGTCAATCGATATCCTCTGGCGGTGAATCATCAATAATCTCCGCGGCCATTGCCACTAGATGTTGCCTAACGAGCGTCAGCAGCAATCAACTGCCTCTAGTCAATGCAGTCGGCTCCGCAGGCTGGAAATCGGTGAGCCGCTGCAACATATGAAGGTAATCCTCTCCCGTATAGTCTCTAAGAGCATGGGGGTAAGCTAAAGGCATACCATAAATGGGCATCCCGAAAAGAACCTCTACGTCCTCTAGCGTGATGGTAGCCTCACCGATGGGTAGATAAAATAAGTGTGTCTTTGGTCGCCACCGCTCTATCATATCCGTTATCAGCGCACAGTCGAACTACATCCGGTGGATCTCTATGATCTTGTAAAAACCCGTCCGCTGAAGGCGTCTAACCATACGGGAATGCAGTGGGTGGTTCCTAATGAACTCCCACAGATCGTTTATATGTATGAGGTAGAAAGTCCAGGACAACCACTACCCATCCCAGATGTGTGAAGACCTATGGTTCCCCTGGAGCAACAAAACTATCGAGATGCAGGTCCGGGATGCACAGGGGGAAGCTCCGTGAGGTTGTCTGTAAATTGAACAATATTAATTAAAGTATTTTTCTGTTTAACATCTTTAAATATATTGAAATATATTTTATATTAATATTTAATCGATATTTTTTCTATATTATTACTTAGGTTAATACATTTTCTATATTATTATTTTTTATGTTAGTTTCTTACATTTTTGACTAAAATTCGGCAAAGTTTTGTTTGAACTATCATCGTTTTCAACTATTTTTGGGTATCATAGAATTAAATAATTAATTTTCATAACTATACATGATATAATTAATAAGTATTCATAAAAAAATACTTAGTTTGACAAATTTTCTATATTGTTGTTTCATATATTATTTTCTTACATTTTTTGATTAAAATTCGAGAGGGTTTTTGTTTGAACTATAATCTTTTTTTTTGATATTTTTAGGGTTAAAGGAGAATTAAAGAATTAGTTTCAATAACTAAAAAGATGTTTTAGTAATTATTCATATAACAAATACTTAGGTTGACAAATTTACTATAATAATATTTCATATGTTAGGTTGGACCAAGTGAAGTGCATCATGGATGAAGAAGGTAGAGTTTTATTGGATGAGGGGCTTATCCGTCGGAGATGGCAGACCTACTTCCATAGTCTCTTGAACGAGGAGGGGGACATGAGCATTGTACTGGATGCTGTGAGTCGTTATGACTTTGGTATTATAGGCGGATTAGAGTTGATGAAGTTGAAGGGGCTATGCGTAAGATGAGCAGGGGCAAAGCGACTGGGTCGGATGAAATTTCGGTAGAGTTTTAGAAGAGTGCGGGTAAAGCAGACTTGGAGTGGATCACTAGGTTATTTGATGTCATTTTTAAAACGAAGCAGATGCCCGAAGAATGAAGGTGGAGCACGATGGTTCATGTATACAATAACAATGGTGATATCCAAAATTGCAATAACTATCGGGATATCAAGTTACTTAGCCACACTATGAAAGTCTGGGAGAGAGTGGCAGAGCTAAGGGAGAGGAGGAGTGTGCCTATTTTCAAGAACCAGTTTGGGTTTATGCCGAGATCTTCGACTACAGAAGCCATCCACCTTGTTAAGAGATTGATGGAGCAATATAGGGAGAGAAAGAAGGACTTGCATATAGTGTTCATTGACTTAGAAAAGGCGTAAGATAAAGTTCCAAGGGAGGTTTTGTGGAGATGTTTGGAGGCTAGAGGTGTACATGTTACCTATACTAGGTTGATTAAGGACATGTATGATGGAGTAAAGACCCGAGTGAGGATCGTGGGTGAGGACTCGAACATTTTTCCGATTATGATGGGGTTGCATCAGGGGGCGGCACTCAGCTTTTTTTGTTTGCTCTAGTGATGGATGTACTGATGTACCACATCCAAGGGGAGGTGTCGTGGTGCATGCTCTTTGCAGATGATATTGTATTGATTGACGATACGTGAGATGGTGTAAACGCAATTAGAAGTATAGAGACAGACCCTGGAATCTAAAGGTTTCAAGTTGAGCAGTACCAAGATAGAATACTTGGAGTGTAAGTTAGTGGTGAGACTCAAGGAGGAGAAGGGGAGGTGAAACTAGACTCATAGGTCATCCCTAGGAGAGGAAGTTTTAAGTACCTTAGGTCTATTATTCAGGGGGATGTGGAGATTGATGAAGATGTCATACATCATATTGGGGCAGGATGGATGAAATGGAGACTCGCTTCCGGTGTTTTGTGTGACAAGAAAGTGCCACCGAAACTTAAGGGTAAGTTCTACAGAGTGGTGGTCAGAGCAACGATGTAGTATGGGACTGAGTGTTGGCCAGTCAAGATCGCTCATATCCAGAAGATGAAGGTAGCATAGATGAAGATGTTGAGATAGATGTGCGGGCACACTAGGTTAGATATGATCAGAAATAAGGTTATTCGTGATAAGGTGGGTGTGGACCCTATTGAAGAAAAGACGCGGGAAGCACAACTTAGGTGGTTTGGTCATGTGAGGATGAGGAGCACAGATGTTCCGGTGAGGAGGTGTGATAGGTTGACATTAGAGGGCCTACGGAGAGGTAGAGGTAGGCCAAAGAATAGATGGGGAGAGGTGATTAGGCAAGACATGGCGTGGCTTCAGCTGGCCGAGGACATGACCCTTGATAGGAAGGTATAGAGATCGATGATTAGGGTAGTAGAGTGGGTAGTCTAGAGTGTTCATAATAGTAGTATTGGCACGAAGTCTCACTTTTTGTTGGTAGTAGGTTTTATGACTAACCGTTGTTTTCTTTCATTGTTGATCACCTTACTGTCTTGAGTTTTTTATTCTGCTTTTATATGGCTTTTTGGTACTGTCCCTTCTTGTTTATATTTTTATTAATATGGTGCTTATGCTTTCCTGAGCTGAGGGTCTATTGGAAACAACCTCTCTATCCTCACAAGGTAGGGGTAAGGTCTACGTACACAATACCCTCCCCAAACCTCACGATGTGGGATAATTCTAGGTATGTTATTGTTGTTGTTGTATGTTAGTTTCCTATATTTTTTCTACCAAAATTCTACAAGGTTTTATTTGAACTATCATCTTTTTAAAGTTATTTTTGAATTATAACAGAATTAAATATTAAAATTTTATAAGTAATCAAGATATATTCAATAATTATTCATATATAAAATACGACAAACTTAATAGTAAATAATATTGAATTATTTCATTCCTAACGATCTGTTTGTTAACTGTTATATTCTGCCCAAATTTCCTGGCAGCGTCTCTTTTAAACTGATTATTTGATGATTCGTATCTAATACTCCCTCCGTTCCAATTTATGTGAACCTGTTTGACTGGGCACGGAGTTTAAGAAAAAATGAAGACTTTTGAAATTTGTGGTCATAAACATATTAGAAAGGGGTCCAGAGTATTTGTGTGGTTATAAAAGCCTCTCATTATGGGTAGAATTGAAAGTTTAAGCTAAATTATTTTCAAATTTAGAAAAGGGGTCATTCTTTTTGGAACAGACCAAAAAGGAAATAGGTTCACATAAACTGAAACGGAGGAGAGCTACTAATACGTTAAATCCATTAAATCCACTAATACATTAAATCCATAATTGAGAGCACATAGTTTTTATTCTACACTACGAAATCTTAAAGAGCACTAAAGTAACATTACTCGAAATGGCCATAAACAAAGTCAACTACCATAAGCTAAAATTTATTATTAGTTTTACTATGCTAAAGAGCACTACATAACAATTAAGGGCACAACATAACACAAAAGGGCACTAGACAACAATAAAGTCACATATTAATATACGTACAACAATAAAATCACATATAACAATAATTATTCATAAAATAACAATTTATATTTTTACTAATTTTTAGCACATAAATTAACTAATCCGGATAAAAAATAAAAAAATAATTAAATCACAAAACAATTACAAAAAGCATACAACACACTAAAAACAACTAATAAGCATTTTATATACATGAGTTTTATCAAAAACTAAGTCGGAATACCTCGATTTAAAGCTTTTTGAAATGTATTGATGATTTAGGAGCCGAAACAAGCAATAGACGAGATCAACTACATGACAACACATTGGATCCGGTGTTAGCTTGCTAAAATACGGAGAAGACACAATTTTTGGGGGACGGGTGGGCTACAATGGAGATTTTTGGTTAAAAAATGCGGGGGGAGGGGGGTGCGTTTTTTAGTTTCTGCTTCTGTCTGGTCGGGGAAGGACACGGGTTCGATATTTTATATAGGTATAGCGCATATATAGGATGTGCGCTATACCTACCTGCCTTTTCAACTTATAGCGCACCTTGTATATGCGCTATATATATATATATATATATATATATATATATATATATAATTCAAATATTGCGCATGCAACCCATGCGTTATACCTTAACGGACAAACATGTCGTTAATGTACAGCGCATTGAACATATGTGTTATATATAAATTGGTCATCAATTGTTTTTCTTACCTATTTTGTATTTTGAGTCCGAAAAAGCAATATTTTGGTTCCGGGCCCAAAATATAAGCACACTCACCTACTAGTGACTACGACCTCAGAATAATCAAGGAAAGGAGACACTTCGATTAGTCCAAGGAAACAACCTTGTCACATGTTTATCGGTTTTTTGGCAGGAAATTGCTTTTGTTTTCGTACGGTGTAATATTTTTACAAATATAAACTAAATACTACTATATGTTAATTACACTATAGTGGAAAATCTTTTTGAATCACCAGTATGTATAACTTAAACCCGCTTTGATTTATTGAGCAACTTAGATGGCTTTTGATTAGAAGCCTATCGATTTTTAACAAGCAAAAAACAACACAATAAACATTTCTACCATTACATTAACAATTGCGCTTTAATTCCGAAGAAGCAGGGTTGTTGTCTGTATGAAACATTGCTGTCCAATATACTCAAGCCAAACACATCTAAGTCTAGCTATGTACTGTGATGATTTATCTTAAACTGACTAGCGTTACACTGACCGTTAATTTTACCATAACTCTAGTATCTTTTATCCAAGTTTGAAATCAGCAGTGTGATCAATTTCACACTGAAATATTTCCACGGTTTGTAGGAATTTTATTGGATTGTTGCACGTGATCATTGAGGCAATAAATAACTGGATACTTTGTTTTCGATAGCTCTTTACTCATCACTCATTTTCTTCTAGGTGAACCAACTCGGCCACTTGGTTAACAGGATTTGATAGGCTCTTGAATTATAGGCATGTAAAGAAAACAACCTTTTGTCCTTAGCTCCCTTTTCTATCAACACTCTCATTCAACTCAGTTTAAGCTTGACATTGCCAGCCCACGAGGGTGATTTGTTATTTTGGTTCTCTGAACTTAACTCAGCCGGTTTATTTTTAAACAGGAAAATTTTCTGTACATTTAGTATTATTTAGGCCAACCCAGTTTTAAAACAATTGAAAGCTTAAGCTAATGTTGTAAGAAATTTCATCAGTGCAGGACTTATTTTGAAGCTGCAGTGCTTTTTTCTGTCTTAAATACCATGAATCAAATGCAAATTAGGTACAAGATAAGTTAAGATACTACATTCGAATTAATTTGGAAGAATAAAAATTGCAGAATGCTTTGATTTCGAAAGCCTATTAACGAAACAATGTCACGTTGTTTGAAAAAGAAGTCAACTTTGTCATCAGCTTCTTTATTGGTTCTGAAACAATTGGTGCAAACATGGCGTCTGATATGCTCACTACACCAGGATTGTGGCTGCTTAGGACTGAGTACACAGTGGCGAATTCGAACCCAGAATTCAAGCTGTAATGAAGAAGTCCTCTAGGGACAATAAACACATCACCTTCTTTAAGTGTCTTTTGGAACACTTGGCTTTTCGTGTCGATAAATCCAGCAATTACCACTCCTTTGCCCACAAACATCATCTCAGAAGCTCTTGGATGAGCATGCGGCATTACCTGTTGAGACATAATATAATCAAGTAATTAAAAATGTGATTTCTATAACAACTTAAGTTTCTAGATGAAATGGTTCACACAATTCAAAATGGTAACAGAGAGCAGGCAAGAGAGGCATGTGGAGATATAATATAATTAAGTAATTAAAAGTACCACGCCATCCATTTCCAAATCGGTCCTGGCCGCTGATAACCCCAGAGTGTTGAGTCCTGAAAATTCTGCAGCAGTGACTATTGTTGTCGATGAACGCTGAAAGTTATCTGTGTCACCTTCATTCCTCAAAACAGAACTTTTGAAATCAGAAGCAGTAATATCTGCTGGATTCTTGCATGGATAACCATTTATGAAGATGTTTTTGCGCGTAGTATCTGTAGGACAAACATCTTGGAGATTATCAGTGTCTTTTGCCCTGCAAACACACATGTAAATCGAAAATGCTACGCCAAATAAGAGAGTGACCTTCATGATCATTGTTTCTGGTATTAATCAGGAGGATTATTATTTATTAGTGTATGTTTTGTTAACATATTTAATTGCTGAATACATATATATTTGCAAGGATGTTCCTGATTGCTTCAGTGTAAAGTAATAACCAAAACTTTGAGTTCAATTCACTAAATTCTAAGTATCTTTTGTTGAAAGAAGCAGAGTGTTTAAAGAAAGATGACAAATACTTATCTGTAAGGTTAGATGTCCCTCTCCAAAATAACAACTTGTTCATTTTAGGTAACCCTGTCTAAATCCTTACCTTTATTAGTTTTTAATCCCGAATTCAATAGCTTAATATAGCTAAGCAATATCACAGAAAATGTTCTAGTTTCTTTTATCTTATTTTCAGAATCAACTTACGGTTTAACCAAAAATAGATTTTTCGGTCAAAGTCAATATTTAGAAGAAAACGGGTTACTGATAACCAAGATTTACTTCACTTTTCCAGCAATTTTAGGATAAATAGATCAAAGAATGAAAACAATTGATAAAGAAAAATAAGAGATGAACTGACAATCACTCCCCAAAATCACAGCTTAAAACATGAAGAATAAAGCAAAGAATAATAATATGTATTTCAGAAATAATCGTAACCTCCCCTTACAAATGGGATTTCAGCCCTTATATAGGAGCATATAATTATAACGGTTCCCACATTTAATTTGGGCTCACTAATGACATTAACTGTATTGATTTCCCGTTACCGTAGGTAACCATAACTGGCACATTTATAACTAAAGAATCCTTGTAACTGCTCTGATTCTTTACTTATTTACTTCTGGTTCATGTATCTTCCCTTCTTTGCAACCTTCATTCATTTCGGTCATGTTTCTTCCTTGACAGTTGTCAGGTTCGGTTCTTTTTTCTACGTTACCCCGTGGGTGTTTCTCCCGTGCCTTTCCTGTATTCTTAATTCACCTAATTGAGAGTGCCACATGTTGCTATATCGATGTTCCACACGTCATGCCCCGTCAGCTTACTGATTGTCCACGTGTCATGTCTTTTTTTCACTATTACAGATAGTCCCCCCACTTTCTGAATATTCTCAACTGAATATTCGTTAAGTGTTAAGTTTTTATGGCGGAAATTCCTTGTCGCATGTTTTTCGAGTATCATCATATCTCCTTCAGAATCTATGCAACGTACGTCACGTCCATTTAATGCCCATACCACGTGACTTCTTACGATTGGATCTGCAATTTCTCAGCGCTTTTTAGGGTTTTTTTTTGCGGCTGCTTCAGTCACGAAGTGACGGTTCCATTATGACGCTTCATAATGACCAATTTTAACGACGGTTGTATCTTCTTATAAATACTTCATTCTTTTTGATTTCCTGAAGTCTTCCTTATTCAATATACATTACCTCAATCCTTCTTCGTATCTGTATACCATTTCTTCTGTATTTCCTTTGATAATCATGTCTTCGTTGACTTCAGAACCTCACAAAGTTGTGATCATTGATGAGCTTTCTCCTTCCACTGCCCCTACTAGAAGTAGGAGAGGTGGTAGACTTTGTAGCCTTGGTTCATTATCTAATCATAGTTCTTTTTCTCAAAGTAGTTCTGCTAGGCCATCTTCTACTAGACCTAGGGCTCCTCTAACTCCTACATCTTCTTCTAGAAATAGGGATCTAAATGAAACTGTGTGTGAACCTACAGTTGCAGAGATTATTCCTCAAGAGTTTTTTTGTAACAGACCGTGAGACATAAGAAATCAAGTCTCTTTTATAGCTTCCCTCAACCCTGCTGAACTTTACCCGAGTTTAATCACTGCCGGTCTTCTTTCCTTATTTCGACGAGAATGTCATTGGAAACCGGATTTTTCAGTTTTAGTCCTTGGTGCCAACCAAAGAATCACCTCTTATCATGCCGGTTTCTCTTTTGTTTATACCTACCGTTTTACTTTAGGGTTTAAGGCTCTTATTGATCCAGTAATCATTGAGTTTTGTTGTTACTTCAATATGTGTCTTGGTCAAATTGGCCTCATCGTGTGGAGGGTTGTATCATTCCTTCATTATTTATCAGATTTGGTTTTCGTCCCTTTTACCTTTCGACACTTGCTTTATCTTTATTCCCCCAAGTTATTTTGTGAAGGAGTTTTTTCTCTCGTGGCTAGAAGTAAAAGAGTGTTAGTTAGCCCCAAGGATGACCGAGATCGTGGTTGGTACACCCGCTTTGTTGCTGCCCCCACTAGTGGATTAGTGGGTGAAGAAAATATGCTTTTCCCAGAAAAATAGAACTTAGCACGTAAGTTTTCTTCTCTTTGTTTCCCTTTTTATATGTCTCGAATTATTTCATGTAATCACATACCCATTTTTCAGCAACCATGGAAGTCTTTGATGAGATTCCTGACTTTCGTGCTTGGGTAGAAAAGATGTTAACTGCTGCTCCTATGGACAAAAGATCTTGGATATTTCTTTCTCAAAAACTCGGTTGGAAAGTGAAAAAGCGTGGTACTTTTTACCTTCATAATTCTTCTTCTTCTTCTCTTACTTATTCATACAAAAATTTCTCATCCTCCTTTTCTTTTATTAGGGTTTGCTATTAGTGGCATTACTCCCATGTCTATTCCATCAACAAGGCTTTCTGTGAGTCTTGCCTAGGAAAGGATTTTGAGTGCCTCTTCCTCCAAGAGGAAAACTGGCGAAGCTCATGACCCTGATGATGAAGAGGAAGTAGAAGAAGGTTCTTTGGTGAGAAAACCACAGGTCAGGAGACGCGTGGTTTCTGATGATGAAACTCCTACTTCTTATGATCTTCCATCGAGTTTGATTCCTTTCAGACTCATAGATGAGCCAGAAAATGCTCCTTTAGTGATTTCTGATGAAGACGCTGCTAATCCTCCATCCAGTCCTGTTGACAGGTTACTCGCCCAAGGCTTCGAGGGTGAAGAAGATTTCGGGCCTGTTTCCGAAGAGTTACCTCTCACTTCCCTTCCAGTTCCATCTAATATTAATCCCCATGTGTCTTTACCTGATGTTACTCCAGCTGTCACTCCTGTTGTTGCTTCTCATGTAGAGGCTAAGCCTTCTAGCAACAATAGGGAGATGAAAAGAGTTGTAATTGAGTTCCCTGAGGGTGGGAACTTATTCAGGAAGTCTGGTCAAACTGATGTGTGGTTGAAGCCATTACTTGGCCCCGTGGAGAAGAAGAAGTTATAAAGTCATAGTTCCCATGAATGACATTGTTCATTCTTCTTTGAAGGTATAAGTTTAATTACATTTCCTTCCTTCTTTTTCCTCATTCGTAACTCTTCCTCCCCTACATTTTTTGTAGATTAATTTGATTGGCACAAAGCTTATGAAAAGAGTTTCCCAGACTGATTAGCAAATTATTGAATTGCATACCGAGGCTGGCAACTAGAAAGAACAATTTGAAGGTCTTCAACTGGAAAAAGAAGTTCTTGCAAAAGAGAAAAGTTCTTTGGAGCAACAAATGAGAATGGTTTCTGCTAAGTTAGCGGTTGAAAACACTTCTTCCAGTCAATTCGGGAAGGATAAGGATAGACTGAAATCCTCTTTTGCTGAACAACTCTCCAAGGCTACTGAAGAGACAAGGGGTTTGAAAGAACTCCTTAATCAAAAAGAGGTTTACGCGGGTGAATTGGTTCAGACACTTACCCAAGCTCAGGAAGATCTCCATACCTCTACAGACAAAATTCAGTTCTTGGAAAGTCTCTTGCCCCTTTGAAGACAGCCTATGAAGCCTCGGAAGCAGAAAAAGAAGAGCTAAGAGCTGAGATTGATTGGTGGGAGAAGGATTTTGAGGCTCTCGAGGATAAGTTATCGCTGGATGTTAGTTGGGCTTTCCTGAACACTTGCCTCGAGACTTTAATTGAAGCCAACCGGGAGGGTTTTGACCTTACTGCTAAGATTGTTAGGGCTAAAGAAGCAATTGATAAAACTCAGCAACGTCAATGCTTTTCCTCACCTGAAGACGAAGGTTCCAAGGGTAATGGAGATAGACTTGCTCCTGGCGGAGCTGATGTCCAAGCCTCTTCTTCCCAAGTTGATCCTTCTTCTCCTGTCGATTATGCTCCCATTGATGATGCTCCTTAGCTTTTCCCTTTCCCTTACTTTTTTGTTGGCTTTTATTTGGAACTCCCTTATGCTGTTTTTCCCTTAATTTAACAACTTTTTGGAAGATTTATTTTTGGCTGCCCCTGTCTTTTTGGGGTTTGATGACAAATTATCACCCTTGTTTTTCAAGGTTAATATATAAATGTTTCGACTTCTTTTGCCGCATATTACGCTCTTTGCCTTTTTAATATTTGAGCTTTTTCTTTCATTCAAAAATGCCTTAATAGTCCGTGACTTTGATAAACACGGGTTTTTATAAAAGAGGTCCCTTTTATGTTAACGACACTGATGAAGATGACGTCTCATCTTCATATTGGTGAAAATATACGAAATATGAAGTAGACATGAAAAAAGAAGTAATTTGAAAAAGTTTTATGTTTTGAACTTTCAAATAGATTTCGTACATCATTCTCATAGTCGTTCATACAACACATTCATAATTGCTTGAATTTGTGCAGATTTACAAATATAAATTCGGGTCTATTATCCCGTGACTAAATTCTTGGCCTTAACCTAAAACTCGTGGGAATATGGAATATCTTGCATCCTTTTCGCGAGTTCTTTTCAAGGTTGAACTATGCCTCTTTGGTTTTTTGCTTCCTTCTATATGCATAGTCCCCTCAGTGTTGGAGCTTTGAAGTATGAAATCTCGAACACTGGATCACTCCTTTCTTTTGGTCCATTCCTTGAAAAGGAAAATATGAATGAGACTCAGAGATAATTATTTAGATAATGACTGCATAACCCTTTTTCCATCAGAAATGTTACAACCTAGACCAGGAATAACTCAGTATTCCGCGTATCTTTCGAGTCTAATATCATTATTTGGTACGGACCATCTTTTTGCCTATCATCTAAAATGGTTAGTAAAATTCAAAAATACAAAATAAAATTGAACTTGCGTGATACCTGACCGTGGGTACTTTCCTCATCTAGAAGTAATACTTCTTCAAATGAACTGCATTCCAGTTCGATGGTAGCATCTTGCCATCCATGGTTTCTAACTTGTATGCCCCTATTCTAGCGATGCCTCGAACTCTATATGGGCCTTCCCAATTTGGGTTCAACTTTCCTACATTGGCCGCTTTTGTTGACCGGAATACCTTTTTGAGCACGAAGTCCCCGATCTTGAAGTATCTCAAATTAGCCTTTATGTTGTAATATCGTTCAATCATCTGTTTTTGAGCTGCCATTCGAATTAATGTTGCTTCTCTCCTTTCTTCTAATAAATCCAAATTTACTCTCATCTCCTCCTTATTGTCTTCCTCAGTAGCATGAGTGTATCTCGTACTTGGTTCACCTATCACTACCGGAATCAAAGCTTCTACACCATACACAAGTAAAAATAGAGTCTCACTTGTACTTGTTTTTTTTGTCATTCGATAAGCCCATAACACCCCCGGTAATATTTCAGGTCATTTTCCTTTTGATTGTTCTAATCTTTTCTTCAAGTTATTGATAATAACTTTATTTGTCGATTCAGTTTGTCCGTTGGCTGCAGGGTGGTAATGTGTGGATGTAATCCGTTTAATCTGGCAACTTTGAAAGAATTTTGTGATTTTCGTGCCTATGAACTGCGGGCCATTATCACATACGATTTCCCTTGGAACCCCAAATCGACATATAATGTTTCAACAAATAAAATCCCTAACTTATTTTTTCCGTACCTGTTTGAAAGCACCTGCTTCTACCCATTTCAAAACATAATCTGTCAAAACTAATAGAAATCGTACCTTTCCTTTAGCTTGAGGCAATAGCCCTACAATGTCCATGCCGCATTTCATGAAGGGCAATGGTGAAATAATTGAATGCAACAGTTCTACCGGGTGGTGCATGTTATTGGCATATCGTTGACATTTATAACACCTGGCTACAAAGTTTTCTGCTTCTTCTTATATTTTTGGCCAATAATATCCTGCCCTTATTAATGTCTTTACCAATGATCTTCCCCCGGCGTGATTCTTGCAATGCCCCTCATGTACTTCTCTCATCACATACTCTATTTGTGATGGACCGAGACACCGTGCTAAAGGTCCGCCAAACATCTTTTTATATAAATTTCCACAAATTAAGCAATACCAAGCGGCTTTTTGTCGAAGCAATTATGACTTTTTCTTGTCCTCATGCAAGATACCACAATGCAAAAAGTTCACAAATTCGTTTCTCCAATCCCAAGTTAGATTACTAAAATTTACCTCACTCTTGTCTTAGTCGAGTGCCGAATGAAACAAATGTATCATGACAACATTTTCTGCATTTGTTACATCTGCGACAGATGTGACATTCGCCAACGCATCTACTTCTACATTCTCTTCCCTAGGTATCTGCACAGCCTTCCATGTCTGAAGTTATCTAAGCAATTCTCGTACCTTTTCTAGGTATTGCTGCATTCGCGTTTTTCTTGCCACGTAAGTCCCTTGCATTTGGTTAACCACCAACTGCGAGTCACTTTGGATCACAACCTATTCTATACCAAGTTCTCGTGCCAATTCTAAGCCTACAATCACAGCTTTGTATTCTGCCTCATTGTTAGTAGTTGGGTAACATTTTATTGTTTGTCTTATGACTTCCTCTGAAGGTGGAATCAGAATAATTCCTAAACTCGTTCCTTTAACATTTGAAGAACCATCGGTAAATAGGGTCCAAGTCCCCGGATTAGCTCCAGTAAATACCTGTAGTTCCTTTTCTGCTTCAGGAACTAAATTCGCGCTAAAATCCGCTACAAATCTGCGATTTTATTGCAGTTCTGGCCTGATATATGATATCATACTCATTGAGTTATATTGTCCATTTATCTAATCTACCTGATAATTCTTGTTTATGCAGTATATTTCTCAGGGGGAAAGCAGTTATCACATAAATAAGATGACATTGAAAATAAGGTCTTAACTTTCTAGATGCCATAATTAATGCTAACGCAAGCTTTTTCAAGTGTGGATATTGTGTCTCAGTATCTAATAAAGATTTACTAAAATAATAAATTGGGGATTGCTTACCTTTATCATCTCGGACCAACACCATACTTACTGCACTTCTGATACAGTGAGATAGATGAGAAGCCTTTCGCCGTCTTTTGGTTTTGGCTAGCAAAGGCAGATTTGACAGATATGACTTTAGGTCCTTGAGGTCTTGTTGGCACTCATCGGTCCATTCAAACTGATTATGTTTTTTCAATACCGAAAAGAATTTAAAACTCTTCTATGATGCTTTTGATATAAACCTCCCCAGGGCTTCTATCTTGCCTGTTAATCTCTGCACTTCTTTCTTGCTCGTGGGTATATCTGGTATTTCATCGATAGCTTTTATCTGCATATGATTCACTTCAATACCTCTTTTAGAAACAAGAAATCCTAAAAACTTACCTGAAGCCACGCCTAAAGCACATTTTTCCGGATTTAGCTTCATATTATATTTGTGGAGAATCTCAAAAGTGTCTGACAAGTATTGAAAATGATCTCCCGCCTGTGCTGATTTGACTAGCATATCATCAATGTAGACTTCCATTATTTTTCCCAAATATTCTTGAAATATTTTAGTCACCAATCTTTGATATGTGGCTCCAGCGTTTTTCAAGCCAAATGGCATGACTTTATAATAATAAGTCCCACTGTTTTTGATAAACGGATTTTTTTTTCATCTATAGGGTTCATTTTTATTTGATTATATCCTGAGTATGCATCTAAAAAATCCAAAAGTTCATGTCATGCGGTAGAATCAATTAGTTGATCTATATGCGATAACAAAAATGAATCTTTAGGACATGATTTATTTAAATCAGTATAATCTACAAAAACTCGCCACTTTCCATTCTTTCTGGGAATTACTACGGTATTAGCTAAATAGTCAGGGTACTTTACCTCTCGTATTGACCCAATTTTTAAAAGCTTTTGTACCTCATCATCGACCACTTGATTTTTGAAGAATCCTTGCTTCCTCTTCTTCTGCTTGACAGGTGGGTATAATGGATCCTCATTTAGCTTCTGGGTCATCACCTCCAGTGGTATACCTGTCATATCTTAGTGCAACCAAACAAAGTAATCCACGTTAGCTCGTAAAAATTCAATTAACTTACCTTTCATTTCTGGGCTTAAATTTGCTCCGATGTAAACTTTTCTGTCTGGCCAGTGTACAAATAGCGTTACAACTTCAAGCTCTTCAGTAGTTGTCTTAATATTTTCATCCTCTTCTAGCTCTTGAATAACATCGGATCTCGAATCGACATCAGTCTGTCCCGGTATGTCTTCAATTGAAGTCTTTGTAGCAACGTCCTCAAACGAATTATGTAGTTGCTATTTCGCGTCTGCATCATTGACTACTGTGCTTGCAATCACCACTAAGTTGATACATCTTGAAGCTTTCTGATCTCTACGGATTTGATGAATTCCCCATTGTGAATAAAATTTGATAACTTAATGTAATGTCGATTAGACAACATCCATATCGTGAATCCACGGTCTTCCCAGAATTATATTGTAGGCTATGTCCGCGTCTATCACCTGAAACTTTGTATCCTTGAAAACTTCTTCTGCAAATGTGGTGAGTACTACTTCCCCTTTTGTGATAACGCTTGAATTATCATACCTGAACAAGGACCACGCCTGTGGTATCACCTTATCATTAGCTTGCATTTCATTCACCGCCCTCAATAAAATAATGTTCACTAAACTACCCGGATCAATCAAAACTCATTTTACGTTAGTGTCATGTACAAGTAAAGATATTACCAATGCATCATTGTGAGGAATTATCAAGGCGTATGCATCCTCATCATTGAATGTTATACCGTCACCATCCAAGACCTGGCGAACTCGCTTCCCAAGAGTAACTGTGACTTTTGATATTTTTTTGCAGCTGTATATGTTACTCCATTGACCTCATCTCCCCCAGTTATTACGTTGACTGTTCTTTTTGGTGATGGAGGTTTTGGGGGCTCTTGTCTGTTCTTCATATATGATTGTCTTCCTTTCTCACTGAACAAATCAATAAGATAACCTTGTTTCAACAGATGCTCGACTTCTCCTTGTAGAAGTCTACCATTTGTTGTTCTATGGCCATGATCGTTATGAAACTCACACCAGAAATCTGGATTTCTTCTGCTTGGATCTGATCTTATTGCTTTAGGTCATTGCACCTTATCTCCCATACCTCTTAAAATAACTACTAACTCGGAGGTGCTGATATTAAAGCCGTAATCTCCTATCCTTGCTTGCTTATTGGAATCATTGCTTCGGGCATCCTTGGTCTTGAGTCGAATCGTGCGCTTTCCTGTTTAGCTCGGGAGTCTCGCCCAGCAGGTCCCATGTACGGTTCGTACCTATTTTTACCGGATCTTTTTTCTGATTCTGCACGTCTTGATCCTGCTCTCATCGGCCCTTGGTTGTGCGATCGTATCCTCTTCTATCCGCAACTTCCTACTGTACACATCGTTCCAAGTTGTAGTTGGAAATTCTCATAAACTTTCCTTCAGCCTTCTCATGGCTTTTGAACTTTTCTCGTTCAAGTTGCTCGCGAATACCATAACCGCCTAGTTGTCAGGTACTCGAGGTAACATCATCCTCTCCCGCTGGAATCTGTCTACGAATTCTCTGAGCAATTTTGTATTCCCCTTCTTAACCTTAAAGATGTCTTCCATCCTTTTCTCAACTTTTTGAGCTCCCGAATGTGCTTTTATAACTGTATCTGCAAGCTCATCAAAAGAATTAATAAAATTTTCAGGTAAAAGAGAATACCATGTTAATGCTCCCTTCATGCGTGTTTCACCAAACTTTTTGACCAAAACCGATTTGATTTCTTATTTGGTTAAATCTTTGCCTTTCACGCCAGTAGTGAATGCAGTTACATGATCTCGAGGGTCAGTTGTTCTATCATATTTGGGAATATCAGACATTTTAAATCTTTTAGGAATTGGTAAAGGTGTTGCACTTGGCTTCTAGGGTTATTGTGAATACTAGTCAATATCTACCCCTTTGATTACGGGTGGTACGTCTGGTATCTGCTATATACGATATTCTGTTCCTTCAACTGTTTCTGCAAAGTTAGCACTAAACTTTGTAAATTAGAATTATTTGGTGTACTTGACACCCCATCACGAGATTCATTAGGAATTTCTCCACTTCCAGAATTGTCAAGCCCCTCGTGCGGGTTTTCTAAGGTTGTTGTATTGACTGGTGGAGGAGTTTGTGGCGCATTGGGCAATCCTCTCACAAAATCTTGCAGTGCACTATTCACGTATTCCGCAATCAATTGCTTTAGTATATCTTGCTCTACGATTTGTTCATCCCCTTGTTGATCATCAGCACGTGATGTAGACCTTTCAGGTGAACCTCCACGGGATTGCTGAGGGGATCTCGTTGGTGAGTGGTGTGGTGGAGCTCCACCTTGTTGGTTCAGCATGTTATTTTCGTTAACAGTTGACATAGTTGGTTGCCAAAAAATATAATTTGAAAAGTGAAAAGATTATCAGATTTTCGGTAACGAAACTAATTTGTTTAACCAAAAATAGATTTTTCGGTCAAAGTCAATATTTAAAAGAAAACGGGTTACTGATAACCAAGATTTACTTCACTTTCCCAGTAATTTTAGAAAAAATAGATCAAAGAATGAAAACGGTTGATAAAGAAAAATAAGAGATGAACTCACAATCACTCTCCAAAATCAAGGCTTAAAACTTAAAGAGTAAAGCAAAGAATAATAATATGTATTTTAGTAATAATCGTAACCTCCCCTTACAAATGGGATTTTTGCCCTTATATAGGAGTATATAATTATAACGGTTCCCTTATATAGGAGTATATAATTATAACGGTTCCCACGTTTAATTTGGGCTCACTAATGATATTAATTGTATTAATTTCCGTTACCGTAGGTAACCGTAACTGGCATATTTATAACAAAAGATTCCTTGTAACTGTTCTGATTCCCCTTTGTTATTACTTCTGGTTCATGTATCTTCCCTTCTTTGCAACCTTCATTCATTTCATTCCCGTTTCTTCCTTGACAGCTGTCAGGCCCGCTTCTTTTTTCTACGTTACCCCGTGGGTATTTTTCCCGTGCCTTTCCTGCATTCTTAATTCACCTAATTGAGAGTGCCACATGTCGCTATATCGATGTTCCACACGTCATGTCCCGTCAGCTTACTGATTGTCCACGTGTTATGTTTTTTTTCCACCAATACACTTACACTACTACTAGCTAAGAGCAGAAGAATGAAATTACTACGCCATGGTTAAAATCAAGAGACCTAACCTCTTCTGAATAAAATGTCGAGGTGTCTACATCTCAGTGCCACATTCAAGATTCCAGAAACTATGTACAAATTAAGGCACAAGTTTTTATTTGTCCCCACTGATTTACAGAGAGCTAGATACAGACACTGATACCGTAGTTTTGATCCCGAACATAAATATATAAGTAATATCATAAAATCAGCAAATACTAAATTATAAACCCATAAATTCTAAAGTGCAATGTGTTCAAATTGAGAAAACGTTAAAGTTTAAATCCATCAAATTTAAATTCTAATCCACCTAAAGATGCAGAATTCGCCTGAGCACGACGAGAAAAAAGAGATCAGAGGATATGTCAAAGTGGAAAAAGATATCGCTAGCTTCATCTCTTTTTCATTTTTTTCCAACTTAAAACATATGTACTTGGCCATGCTGCATTTCGACAAATTTTTCCAAAGGGAAAGTGAATTCGAGGATAATGGAACAAAGGGGTCTCACCCAAATTATGGGATCTGCAAGTATTTACACAATGCCAAACCTAAATTTGAAATTTTTGTGTTACAAATTCCATTGTAGGAAAAGAAGAAAATAGTGTGTTAAGATGTATATACATTTAGCTGCAAATATTACCACACTGCCAAACCTAAATTTGGAAGGGGAAAGAACAAAGAAGGAAGTTTGGTCATAAGCATCAATCTTACCTTTAGGCAAATTCATAATTTAGAGTTATTAGATTCTAAAATAAGATCTTATTAGTTATATTGAAATTTTTATTTTTGCACATGTACAAGTTCAAACCAAAAACAATGGGTTCGGTTGAACTTACCAAATCCGCCCGAGATCCACCTTTGACTTGCAATTCCTATGAGTCACATACCTATTAATTTCCATGCCAAAATGATGATATACATATTCTCATCCAACAATGAATTGTAAGAAGCTCAATCTTAGTCAGATTGCATTTGAACCGTTTACTCTAGCAAGAAATCTAGTACAATAATCTCTTAATATAAACCAGTTACCATAGAAGCAAATGGCTTGTACAACATCTCCACTCAAGGAAATATTCTCCCTGCAACTAAAATTCCTCGAGGGGCATCTCACTAATCTAATAAAAATGACATTTTGGTGCACTAAACTCCCGCACTGAGGAAGAGTCAGACCACAAGAGTTTATTGTACGCAACGTTACCCGTATTTTTTGCAAAAGGTTATTTCTACAGCTCGAACTCGTAACCTCTTAATCACATAGCAGCAACTTTATCGTTACGCCGAAAATTCCCTTCGTTTCACTAATCTAATAAAAATCTAAAACAGTAGTAAACAAAGAAAGTTGTTATTACTCTAAATTACATAATCAGACCACTCATATGTATGGTCCATGGTCAAACTANGGTTTATTGTACGTAATCTTACCCGTATTTTTTGCAAAAAGTTATTTCTACAACTCGAACTCGTAACCCCTTAATCACATAGCAGCAACTTTATCGTTACGCCGAGAATTCCCTTCGTTTCACTAATCTAATAAAAACCTAAAACAGTAGTAAACAAAGTAAAAGTTGTTATTACTCTAAATTACATAATCAGACCACTCATATGTATGGTCCATGGTCAAACTAGGAATCTTATCAAGTTTCTTTGGATTTTCCTTCCCTCCTAGCAACCTCGCCGGATTCCCAACGGCGGTAGTCCTCGCCGGAACTTTCTTCAGCACCACGGACCCTGCCCCAATTTTAGCTCCATCTTCAATTATAACATTTCCAAGAACACAAGTTCCAGCACCAATTAAAACCCCATCACCAATTTTAGGATGTCTATCCCCAGATATTTTGCCAGTTCCACCCAATGTCACGTTATGCAAAATTGACACATTATTTCCAATCACAGCAGTTTCACCAACGACAACTCCAGTAGCATGATCAAGTAAAATCCCTTTACCAATTTTAGCACCAGGATGTATGTCGACAGCAAAAACTTCAGATACCCTGTTTTGTATCAAAAGTGCCAAAATTTGCCTACCATTTGACCATAATTTATGTGCAATCCTATGAGCTTGACATGCTAAAAACCCTTTAAAATTCAAGAAACAGTGTACATAACTAATACAAGCTGGGTCCCTTTCTTTAACTGCCCTTAAATCAGCTATAACAGCTTTAATTATATCTTGTGAGCAATCCTCTGTGAGCACCCCTAGGAAAAGATCATACAAAGTACTGCTAGGAAGACTTGAATTACTCAATTTCATTGAAAGATGATTAGCTAAAGCCCTTTCCATAGAATCATGAGCCAAGATTGAAGTTATGTAGTAAGTAGACAAAATGGGTTCTTGATCAATGTCTGATCTAGCCTCATCTTTCATTTTTAGCCACAAATCGTCTTCCTCTTCGTTACGACCGATTTTGGAGTTCTTTTCAGGAATGGGTGCGCAAGAAACAAGCTCAGGGAAACTGGGTCGACAGAATTTAACGTAGTTATAGACATGATTGTCGATTTGGGGCTTGTTTGGATCGCGAGAAAGTGGATTTGTAGGAGGAGTTTTGGTTCTTGAAGAGTGAATACAAGCGGCCATGGTGAAAGTTGAGAGATTGTTGTGAGAAAAAGCAGGTTTTAAAAGGAATAGTTGTGATCCGATAAAATTCGTGGACATAGAAATGAAGGATGAGAATATGTGGCGAAGAAGATGGACAAATATATAAGAGCGAAAATAGTGGATATGCCTATGCTAATGGTCGAATGTGATTGAATTGAGTGAACTATTCCTCTATTCCCTTTTTTGTCTTTTATTTTTTATTTTTTCCATTATTTTGGAGAATCAAGGAGAAAAAGGAAAATTTGATCCCACTAAGCTATAAATTTTGATGATATTTCATTCTTATTTTGAGGAAAGGGCATCATTTTATTTGGGGCAAAATATAAATTAATTCGTCGGTCGAAATTGATTATATTCGCTAGCCAAAAATGTATAAAATATGTTAATTATATGTATATAATACGAATATATACAAAAATATATATTTTATCGGTTATTGTTTTTGGAGCTGTTCAAAATATATTTATCTTTATTTAAAAATTTATTATCTGTAAATTTAATTAATAATATGTTAATTAAGGTTAACGTACACGGATTGTAAGATTCTTTATATTATTAAATATATATTGGATGCTTTACTTAAATAATTGTGTTACATATATTCTAATACGAAAAAGTTGAAGATGTGGGAATTAAAATTGATTTCTTTCGCGACTTTTGGCAAGGGAAGATGGATATTCTTCTAAAGTGCCATGTGGGGACGCATGATTTCTACATCTTAGGAGCGCAGCCGCAACACAAATAATTAAATGATTAGTCTTGTTTTACTTATTACGCGTAACTCATTAGCCTAAACAAAAAAAAAAAAAAAAAAAAAAAAAAAATTAACAAGCTCTAGGAATCTACATAGATGAAAAATATTATTGGGCTAACGTATAGATTAAAATAATATTTCGAGTCTCGCTGAATTTTTGGTAAAGGATAAGTATTTGATTGATTCAAGTAATATAGCTTGAATTTAGTGTACTTAGCAACTTACCTATAATTTTATAATACTCGTCGGTGGTAAAATATTACTCACTGATGTCTGACGCACAAACCATTTGGTAAACACAGGCTTTTAGTTTCAAACACGGTTTTAAAAGGCGTTTTTGGGACGAGGCGTACCAAAAATGTCCCGGGGCGATGGTGTGGGGCGAAAGTCTCAATTTGGGGTATATGCCCAACAATTTGGGGCGTACGCCCGAGCGTTCTGAGCGTACGCCCGGGAGTTCAATGCGCGTTTTTTTAGTGAGGAGTAAGCCTCAAAGACTTTTTCAAATTAAAACAAAATTTGTTGAATAAGTCATTCATATAATATCCAAATTCTCAAAAGTCAGTTTGGTAATTACTCAAAAGATTTAAAAAGAAACTCAAAAGTATTAAATTTAAAAGTCAAAACTTTTTTTATTGATTGGAGCCTTAATTCATGATCTTTCCCAATTTTTTATCTTTTCCGCTAGTCTGCTAATATCTTCCAAAAGCAACGAATATTTAATTTTTTTCTACAAATACAAAGAGAACTACATTCTTCTTCATAGCAGCAAGTTCAAAGTTCAAACTGCAGGTTAATCATCTTTTTTATTTCTCCATATATAAAACTTTATTCTTTTAGACTCAAATTACTTGTGCTTGTAAGTAGTGTATAATAGATTGTTTTGATTAGTTTTTTGTGGGGATGGAGCGCGCGCGCACGCGCACACACACATATATATATTTCACATATTTATAGTTTTTTTTCAATTTTTATGTAATTTTACCTGTTTATAAATATTTACTATCATTATATTATTTTATAAAATATTAAAAACTAAATATCTATGGGGCTTACGCCCCGTGCCTCGGGGCTTACGCATCGTTGAGGTATATGTAAAACGCATCGCCTTATGCCTACGCCTTTTAAAACACTGGTTTCAAAGTATATGTCGTCTTTTTATTTGCTTAGTACAAATTATGAACACCATACATGAATGGGCCGCTGGATTTACCCTTTTTTTTTATCGATATACATAAATTATACGCCGAACTTCTGTTTGTCCATAAAATTTGAGAGCTTTTTTTCAAATTTTACTTTTAAATATCTGTTTGTTTATAGATTTTAATTATTTTTTGGTAGATTTTGAAAATAAAATCTTCAAAACCCAAAACAACTCTAGAGTAGTTTTTGTACTTTTTGAAGTTTTCTACTCACAAAACTTTAAATTTTTCAAGTAAAATGCAAGTCCAAACACAATTTCAAAAATCATGCATCGCATTTTCAAAAACTCATTTTTTCAAGTTTTAACTAAATTTATGTCCAAACGCTAATAAATTATATACAATATACACATATTATACATATATTATATATTTGCCTTTAATTTTTAATTAAAACGGTTAGGTAAACGGCTATTTAGATTAATTCTTCTAAAGCTATCATATGATGTGATCGGAAACGATAGTTAATGGTCAGCTTCACCAGAATGTCACCACATTCGAAGACGGAATTCACGTTTTGCGTGTACGTTTTCGAAACAAAGTCCGATCAATGCTTCGACCCTCACTTGTTGCTTCCTTCAATTACCAATTATTGTACAAAATTTTAAGAAAACCATTTTATGCAAAAAGGGCCGTTTGTTTGTTTATATTTTTATTGTTTAGTCACGATTAATTATTATCTATAAGGATTTAAGTTTTATTACATTTATCATGTAAAAAATATTTAGACAATAAGATTAACTAAAAAAGTAATTACAAGTGAAAACACATATATCGAAATGTAGAGCTCAGTTTGTTCCAACGAAGAGATGGAATTTCAACTAATACTCTTGAGGTTTGAATAGTCATCTCCTTGAAAGAGAGTAAAATACTCAAAGATAACGTGTACAGAAAATATCGAAAACTAGTATAGAGAAAGATTTCCTGCAGCACAGTAATGTTTCTGTACCAATTTAGCTGATCGGCGATACTATTGGCATAACAACCGATGCACCATAGGTTAGCCCAACACGATCCTTTTATACTGGGGTTGGCTCCTCACATTTCTCTCTTTTTCTCACAACAGTCTTATAATGAGATTAACCGATAATCTAAAATAAATTAAAAATAACTCGTTATAAAAAATTATATTATAAGTATGAAAAATAATTATACTATCAATCCATATAACTTGTACTCTTATACAATTATAATCAAATAATTTGTGTTCCTTAAACGGAAGTTTGACCCACGGGCTGCGGAGCTGTCAGAGCTCAGTTCTTGGCTAAACTAAGAAATCAAATCCAACGAAAATGACGTTCGCGATGAAGTGTAAAACGAAATTTTGTGTTTATTTTTATCTTATAAAACCCAAGTCTTGTTCAGAAAAAAGGCAAGTTTATTTGTCTGTTTATGTGACGTTTGCGATGACGTCCTCTTTTCTGGAAGATTTCCTGTTACTCAAGACTAATAACGGGTGCTTGCTTCTTCTTCGGTCAAGGACCTCACGCCTCACGGGACCGGCACTTCACCTGGGCCCACTACTCTTCCTTATTTATTTATTTATTTTTAAAACATTTTGTATTATTCGATTTTGGACTTGATTAATTTATAATTATACTGTATAAGCCTATTAAAAAATGAACAGTTTTTCTTATTTTTCTGTTGATTCTCAAGAAACGAAATCGAAATCTATTAAATGTAGAGGATACTATCAATCTTATAATAACATTTTGTGGTGACTTCTTTTCCTCTTCAATTCTCTCTATTAAAAGAAAGAGAAAAAGAAAAAGACTTCTTCCGTCAACCATATTTATTTATATTGACATTTTATTTACGGACAATGAAAAAGTGTGTATTCATTTTCTATATAATTTGACTAATTCCAAGAGAATTATCGATTCTTTGTTTAAGTTCAGTATAATTTGACCAACTCCAAGTGCGTGTAAATATTATGTAATTTGTAATTATTTATTAAATTATTTAATTGTAAAAATATCCATAACTTATAGTTTTAACTTAAATATCTTATTGCATCGTTTTGCATTGCAAACCTTCTATAAGAACAATTTAAGCCAAGAAATATTATTGTCACATGCAATGGAAACTTTTGAAAGATTAGCACATTATGCTTTAAAGCAAGATAATGGGAAGCCAAATCACTGTGATCTAATGGAAAATTAGGACGACAATTTTATAACAGTCGAGAAGTGACAATTTTTTAAAGAACCAATTGTTTTACATAGAGGAAAAGGGATTACACTGTTGGGTTTTAGCTTAAAATGGTATGTATGGTAAATGGAGGTAAAACGAAAAAAATTTGAATTTCCCTTTACAAAGAAATATTGTCCAATATTGGAAGGGAAAAAAATATTTGTTGGGTATATTTACAAATGCGCTTCTTTTAACTCTTAAAGAGTTCAGAATAAGTCAAGCCTCGTGTCGTTATTGCTTGTTCGGCTTGGATTTGAATTTGGATAAATGATGAATGATATGATTGATTAATTAATTTTTTTGACCAAATTTATTTGCTAATATTAAGATTATATTTATATTTTTAATCCAAATCAACCATTTCGGTAACGGTAATTTAATTTTTCCTCAGTTTATTTTCTGTCTTATTTTTGCCGAATAGCCCTTTACATAATAGCCATTTTCGCGAAAGGTCACCTGAAAGGCTGCAACTTTTGAGTTGTACCTCTTCATTCAAGCCAAGCGTTCGGCAATAAATTTCTGATCATTCTCTAAGATTTTCCATACGAATTTTCTGAAATCTCTTCTTTCTGTATTATTTTCTTACAACAACAAAGTAAGTGTGATTTGCTACCGCTATATATACTCGTTGTACACTGGGGTTTGAAGGACCGCTACATTAGTGTGGTTAATCCGTTCTATACTGGGAGAAAATAATCTTAAACCTCAGGTAGTAGGAGGGGACTAAGTTCCTTAAGGACATACTATAAATTCAGTGAGCTCCGATTTATTTTTGCTTCTTTTATATTTCTGTTATTACTTATTTAAGATTCCAGAGTTTATTTTTCGAAAGCAGATTACTGTGGGGTCCATCCCCATCAAGAAAACAAAAAGGAGGAAACACATGCCAAAACCAATTTTAGCCGAAATTGGTTTTGGTTCTCGATTTGC
>AWOL01S0261285.1:0-11678 GCA_000715115.1 Nicotiana otophora
TTTAAAGTTTTGAACAGCGTCGTATGATGTATTATGACATGTGTGAATCATCAGTTTTGGTTTCCAGATTACTCAGATTGATTTGAAAGAATGAATTTCATGATTGAAGCTTTAAAGTTGAAAGAGCTGACTAAGTTTGACTTTTTAGTATTTAACCTCGAATTTAAATTTTGATGGTTCAGTTAGGTCCGAACGGTGATTTTGGACTTGGGCGTATGCCCGGATTTGCATTTGAATATTTCTAGAAGGTTTCGACGCTAATTGACGAAAGTTGAAAATTTAAAGGTTTGGAAAGTTCATAAGTTTGATCGGGAGTTGACTTTGATGATATCGGGTTCATATTGTAGTTTCGGGAATTTAAATAGCTCTGTTATGTCATTTGGGACTTGTGTGCAAAATTTGAGTTCATTCCGAGTTGATTTGATTTGTTTCGGCGCGAGTTATGGAAGTTGAAAGTTCAAAAGTTCATTAAGTTTGATTTGAGATGTGATTCGTCGTTTCGATGTTGTTATATGTAATTTGAGGCCTCGAGTAGTTCCGCGTTATGTTATCGGACTTGTTAGTATATTCGGACGGGGTCCCGAGGGGGCCGGGTGAGTTACGGACACGTTTCAGATCATCTTTCATTCATGTTTGATGGCTAGCCTTTTGCAGGATCTGGTGTGACCGCACCTGCGGAGCCATGGGCGCAGGTGCGGAGCCGCAAAAGAGGAAGTGGCGTCGCAGAAGCGGAGACTGTGCTGGGGGCAGGAGTCCGCAAATGCATAGTTTTTTCGCATCTGCAAAGGAGCAGATGCAGCGCATGATGGCGCAGAAGCGAGAGGTAGTGCAGGTGCGTGAAGTTTGTTCGTACCTGCGTTTGCGCAGAAGCGGAAATTTTCCGCATGTGTGACGGTCTGGTTGGCAGTGCTCTTCTGCAGGAACGAGATTTTGGTCGCACATGCGAGTTCGTTGAAGCGGAAATTGGTTCGCAAATGCGAACGACGCTAGGCATAAGCTATATTTTCGAGGGTTGGTCGTTTTATTCTCATGTTTTTAGACATAGAGCTCGGTTTTGGGTGACTTTGGAGAGGAATTTCACCACACGAATTGGGATAAGAATTCTTAACTCGGTTTGATTATATTTCACGAATCTATACTCGTTTTTGGCATTTGGTTGATGATTTCAAAAGATGGGGATTTTTGTCTAAAGTTTCATAGAGTGAATTTTTGAGTTTTGAACATCGATTCGGAATTGGATTTGAGTGAAACTAGTATGGTTGGACTCGTAATTGAATGGGTTGGCAGATTTTATGAGTTTCATTGAGTTCCAAGGCGTGGGCCTGTGTTTAACTTTTTGGTTGACTTTGAGCTTTTGATTAAAGATTCGACCTTTATCGATTGGAATTGTTTCCTTAAGCATGATTTGACGTATTTGAGTTGCTTTTGGCTAGTTTTGAGCCGTTAGGAGGTTGGTACACGCGGGATGGCATTTTTGGAGTATCGTTTGGCTTGCTCGGTATTGGATTTGGCTTGTTCGAGGTAAGTAACACTTCTAAACTTGGTACTGAGGGTATGAATCCCGAATTACGTGTTATGTGATTGATGTTGAGGTGACGCACATGCTAGGTGTGGGCGGGCACCGTAAAAATTATGATCTAGTTGATACCATGGAACTGTGTAGCTATTTTATCTGAACATTTTACCGTACTCTATGTGTTAGAGTATTTAAGTTGTGATTTATGATAGAAATCATGTTTAGGCTATATGCTGGTACTATTAGGACCCACAATGATCGTCCGTTGTTGTTGAGTTATTTGCTTAATTATAGTTATGTACTTAGCCGCATTCATCATTACATATCATATCTCAGTTTTTGTTATCGTAAATTGTCACATCACGTATCATTAATTTGAGCTGCTTAGCATGAGTGTTGTAAGCCCGAGAAACTGATGACTAAGTGAGGCTGAGGGCCTGTAGTGAGTGATATTTATGGGATCGGGTTGCACGTCACAACAAGCTTTATTGATACATGTCAGAATTTGGCTTATTATAGTGCTTAGGCTAGATTTGCCCCTACGGAGTCTGCACACCCACAATGAGTGCAGTTTCAATTGATTTTTGGGCTGGATCTGCCCTGGATTTATTTGCATTTATGCTAGATCTTCNGTGCTAGATCTTCCTTGTACAGTACTGAGTGATAGAGTGTGAGTATTTATTTATGTTTGGACTGGATCTACCCTAGGCTGGATCTACCCTGTACAGTACTGAGTGATTGAGTATTGAGCATGATGAGTGAGAATACGAGACAGTGATATTGAGTACTCTGAGAGTGTGAGTACATGAGTTCATCACTGAGATGCATTGCATTTGACATGTGTACTTGAGATATATGCATAGAGATGCATATCCTCATGCTACCCGATTTTGGTGGCATTTGTGATTTCACTTGCATATCGACATATAGGTATAGAAATGTACTTTCCTCATGCTATCTGAAATGAAACATCTTAATTATTGTTGAAAGATTTTTGGAAAAAATCACAGTTTTCGGACTTACTCATATCTTTGGTGATTTGATGAAAGGAATTGAGTTTTACTGACATTTTTGAAAAACAAAATGCCTATTTTCCCGTAACCACGAACGAGTTGAGCATCATACCTCTGAGTTATTTTTCTTGCACCACTTTTATTATGTTGTTATGAAATGTTATTGGTTATTGGAGTTGGACTCTGATCCTTGTCCCGGCTCGTCACTACTTTTAACCTAAGATTAAGTTTGTTACTTATTAAGTACATAGGGTCGGTTGTACTCATACTACGCTTTTGCACCTTGTGTACAGATGTTGGATGTTGATGCTGATGTGTACGGTGGGAGATATATTTGAAGATGTACTTGCGTTCCACTTATGGCTATCACTTGTCCTTGGTAGCATTAGATTCGAATTCTGTTCATTACATTTCAAACAGATGTTATAATTATTTCAATTTAGTTTTGTAAAAATCTAAATCTAAGAAGCTCATAATTTGTACTACCAGTCCTTGGGATTTTGTATAAAAGTTTGGTTATTTCATCATTATTGTCTCATCAAATTTTATTAGAATTGATTTATTATTAATTAGCTTATGTAGCGGGTTGGGTTAGGTGCCATTACGACTAGTTGGATTTTGGGTAGTGACAAGTTGGTATTAGAGCTCTAGGTTCATAAGTTCTACGAGTCATGAGCAAGTGTCTAGTAGAGTCTTGCAGATCGGTATGCTGACATCCATACCTATCTTCGAGAGGCTACAGGGGATTTCGAATAAACTTCTCATATTTCTTTACTTATCGTGCGGCATTGATTTAGCTTGAAGCGTAATTCTTTGAATTCCTTCCTCACACTCGTATGTACATGTGAGCGCTCAGTATCAGTTGTGCATCGACATCTTGTGATTCCATGGATGAGGTGCGATATGTGATTTCGGTGTGCTGATGATGGGCCAGTATGGAGGACTTGTGGCCGGTTTTTGACTGTAGCATGAACACGGGGATTTCGGTTGTGTGAGTAGGTGCTTTTGGACTTATAAGTCCGGTAGTGTCCCTATTAGTGGAATTTGTGGCTCGATGAGTAGTTGGATGGCTATATAATGAGTATGATGTGACCGCGGGATGTGTTCATATGGTTTGAATGTGACGAGAAAAGTTTGCTTGAGATATAAAAAGGACTATTGGGTTCTTGATTTCTGTCTTGATGTGACGTATAGTCTTGAGTTATGAGTGTATTAAAGGATCTTTCATGTTGCTTAACAGTTGAACGACGTAGATTCTCAGGTCTTGTTAATGAGTTCAGACTCAGGAAGATTAGGTGATTGCATAGTAGTTGTGGCTGTGAAAAGGTATATAGATATGTCAGTTTGAGGCTAAGCATGTGGGTTACAACCTGCGGAGTAATCTACGGGTGTGTGATCCTTATGATATTGTGTTGAGGCTTTCTTTTCTACCAGTGGGTTATGTTTGTGCGATTTGAGTTTAAATCAGTTGTAATAGTTGACCTAACCATCACGAGGATGAATGCAAGATTTGCAAATGATTTGAGGTATTAGATGGTTTGTGTTACATGAGGTTATAAAGGATTTAGTTNGAAGGATTTAGTTGTATCTCACTGTGGTATTATGGCAGTAAGGGGGTATGGTTATTATAAGTTATCAGATGTTTAATTCCATGGCTTTGAGCCAAGTGGGGGAGTCTGCTATCGATAATTTAATTACCTGGTTATGTGTTGTATTAGTTTCTGTCTGAGGCATACTTGTGGATCGGTTATAACTTGCAGATGTTGGTTTTGAGTATGAATAAAGCAAGGAAATTTTTGGATATATGGTGTACTACACATGATGGATATATAGTAATCTTAGAATGATTTGGGTTTGTTGTTCGTGGAAGATGTGATCTACTAAGGAAAAATGGATTCACTCGATTTCTTAGAGGTGTAGATTACTTCTTTGGGTGTTATTGAGCTAATGGGACACAGGTCGTTCGGCCCGTTTGGGCGGTGCAATTGAGATTTGAGCAGAGTGGATGACTCTCGAGAAGGTTCTAATGAATTCAAGATTTAAATGTAGCAATTGAGAATTTTCGGATTTGTATATGGATAGAGTCTGAGATTTACATTGGATGGTGTCGAGACTCGCGGTATTTCTATATCATTATGGATTCTACATTTCAATATAAGGAAGGTGAAGGGAACGACTTTAGATTCACATAAGGTCTCTTTAGAGTGAGTGTCTCGGTTGTGGTACTTTTGGGGTTCTTAAGAGGGAATACATCGGCTTATGGACCTTAGGGCGATGTGGTTTTATGCTAGGATCTCTTGTGGTGAGCTTTGGGTAAGGATCGTGATGTTCTATCAAGGAGAAGTGTCACCTTGAGGGTAATTCGGAAGGAACTCGGAGAAATAGGACAACTTGGTAGTAGGTTGGATCAGCACGGTAATGGATATGATCGGTTTTTTGGGTATTTATGATGTGGTGAGTCTCTATAGGTGTTTTGGGGCAATACTCTTGGGTTTGGCGACCTGCGTGGCTTGGTTGAGTTAGAGAGACTCGGTTTTGATGGCTTGGTTATGTGAAAATAGGTTTGGAAGAGTTCTCGATGGTTTCTACCATGGTTTGAGATGGATATTTCCTACAGGCATGAGGAGCATGTTACATGTTATAATTTTCTCCTGGATGGAATCAAGTGAAAGGTTCCTGGCTAATTGAGTATATATTCTGCTTGTGACTCAGAGTTGATTAAGAGATTCTCATACTTTTCATATCATGACATGATAGATGTGGTGTGTTTTGTGGGATTGAGATTTGCATGTGCAAGGTCACGGTTCAGCTTTGAAGGGACGGTCATGAATTCTTAGGCAACATGGACGGTTTCAGATGACTAGATGAATGTTGTTACTACTTGGTGTTTCCTGAAGAGAGTGTACATTTCAGAAGGTGCACTGAGTGTTGACTTACGGATGCTTCATTGGTATTGCGGTACTCGTCTTGTTGATCGACTACTGATATTCAGAATTTTCCTATGTGGCACGGAAGAACTATATAAGTATTCCACATGGGATGGTCGTGTATGACAGATGTGTTAGACATTCGGGCGGTGGAGTTAGGATCAGATATGGTGATTTGTGTGTTCTATGGATTTGGAGACCGGGAGTTCTCATAAGTAGATTGTTTTTGTGGTTGTGGACCGTGAAGATGTGGCCAAAGCTAGCCAGATGATAGTATGTGTTATGGTTAGGTCATTGTTGATATTCGTAGGGTTATTTATCTATTTATGGATAATCATGGTCGATTTGGGGGCCCATTGGTAGGCCAATGAGGATGTGTTTTCTACATCGGGTCAGATTTGTTGACTCCGAACCGTTTGTGTTGAGGGGTGTGGCATTCGATTAGAGTTGAGCTTGTTAGTGTTCAGATATGTTTTATGGATTACTCTTCTATGCTACGAGGGGTTGTGATTTGTTGGTTATATGCACACCTAGTAAGGTTCTGTTTGGGTCCTGTAGCGGAATTCGAGCAAAATGGTTATTGGGGTGTGGAATGGTCGATTGCGCCTTGGTTATGGCCTTTTCCCATTGTGGTATATTTTATTGTTTGCTTCTTCATAGTTATGGCTACGCACTTTGTGTACTTGATCATGAATTGCATGTGGTTGATGATTTTGAGCATTGTGGCTTGAGGTATTTCATAGGACCGGTGTTGGATGGGTCATGTATTGCAGCTGGGGTATGATGGGATATGATCATTTGTGATAGATTTATGTGTTTTGGTTCTATTGTGTGTGATGGGTTCTTATAATTGCATTATGGTAGTATTTATTGAGTTTGCGGGAGGTTCTCTCATTGGAGTCATTTTCATTTTTGGGTGCATTGAAATTGTTGCTTAATGGTGCACGGATTGCACGATTTGTGGCTTTAGGTTGTATTGGTGTGTCCTGTCACTAGAATGGTTGTGTTTGATGAGATGAGGCCATTGGACCTAGAATGGGTACTATCAGATTTGATTACAGTATGTATGGAGGAATAATATCGGAGGTCGCCTTAGGATTTAGCTTGGGTTCTTGTCGGACGAGAGAAGGCTCTGTGACTTGTTGATCTAATGAGTGGTTATGAGTTTTTGCGTGTTTGTTTCATCAACGGCAGTGTACGAAAGGTTTTAGAGTAAGGTTTTGTTTGATATGAGGTTTGTTACCGGTACCGGGTGTATTTTAAGCAGCTACTGTGGTCAAAAGTTATTACTGTGAGCATCTAAGTTATGTGGTATATCATATGATTACATCTTGGGTTAAGGTTATGACTTGATACAGCTGATTCAGACTTATACAGTGCATAGGTACAAGATTCGGGTCTTGTAAGGAATTCTGGATGTTGAAAATTGGGTTCCAAGGTTTATGGGTTAAGGTTGAATTAAGGATCTTCAGTTAGGTTGTGTCGTCAGACTTACATGGATTAGGGTGACGTGGGATCACCCCCGGGTATGTGCATGGTAAGGTAGCACAGTGATTTCATGGCTTTGGAATGACTCTTGGCACGTTCGAGTACGAACGTATGTTTAATTGGGGGAGAATGTAACGACCCGACCGATCGTTTTGAGAATTTACATTCCGTTCAGCTATTTGAAGTCTTGAACAACATCGTATGATGTATTATGACCTGTGTGAATCATCGATTTTGGCTTTTAAGTTATTCGGAATTGATTTGGAAGAATGAATTTCATGATTGAAGCTTTAAAGTTGGAAGAGTTGACTATGTTTGCCTTTTTAGTAATTGACCTCGGATTGGAGTTTTGATGGTTCTATTAGGTCCGAATGGTGATTTTGGACTCTGGCGTATGCCCGAATTTGCATTTGGATATTTCTAGAAGGCTTCAACGCTAATTTTGAAAATTAGAAATTTGAAGGTTTGGAAAATTCATAAGTTTGACCAAGAGTTGACTTTGATAATATCGGGTTCGGATTGTGGTTCCAGGAATTTGAATAGCTTCTTTATGTCATTTGGGACTTATGTGCAGAATTTGAGTTCATTTTGAGTTGATTTTGATATGATTCGGCGCGAGTTATGGAAGTTGAAAGTTCAAAATTCATTAAGTTTCATTTGAGGTGTGATTCGTCGTTTCGATGTTGTTATGTGTGATTTGAGGCCTCGAATAGGTCTGCGCTATGTTATAGGACTTGTTAGTATATTCGGACGTGGTTCCAAAGGGCCCGGCTGAGTTACAGTCGTGTTTCGGATCATCTTTCATTCATGTATGATGGCTGGCCTTTGCTGGATCTAGTGTGACCGCACGTGCGGAGACGCAAAAACGGTAGTGGCAACGTAGAAGCGGAGACTGTGCTGGGGGCAGGAGTCCGTAAATGCGGAGTTTTCTTTGCATCTGCGAAGGCGCAGATGTGGCGTATGAGGGTGCAAAAGCGAGAGGTTGTGCAGGTGCATGAAGTTTGTTCGCACCTGCATTTGCACAGAAGCGGCGATTTTCCGCAGGTGCGATGGACTGGTTGGCAGTGCTCTTCCGTAGGAGCGATAATTGTGTCGCACGCGTGAGCCCTCATAAGCGGAAATTAGTTCGCAAATGCGAACGATGCTGGGCAGAAGCTATATTTTTTAGGGTTGGTCGTTTTATTCTCAATTGTGAGACTTGGAGCTCGGTTTTGGGCGACTTTGGAGAGTAATTTCACCACACGAATTAGGGTGCGAATTCTTAACTCGGTTATGATTATATTTCAGGAATCTATACTCGTTTTTAGTATTTGGTTGATGATTGCAAAAGAGAAATTGTGGGGTTTTGTCTAAAATTTCATATAGTGAATTTTTGAGTTTTGAACATCGATTCGGAGCTGGATTTGAGTGAAACTAGTATGGTTAGACTCGTAATTGAATTAGTTGTCGGATGTTGTGAGTTTAATCGAGTTATGATGCGTGGGCCCGGGTTTGACCTTTTAGTTGACTTTGGGCTTTTGATTAAAGATTCTACCTTTATCGATTAGAATTGTTTCCTTAAGCATTATTTGACGTATTTGAGTTTCTTTTGGTTAGTTTTGATCCGTTCGGAGGTCGGTACATGCGAGATGGCATTTTTGGAGTATCGTTTGGCTTGCTCGATATTGGATTTGACTTGTTTGAGGTAAGTAACACTTCTAAACTTAGTGCTTAGGGTATGATCGCCGAATTACGTCTTATGTGATTGATGTTGAGGTGACGCGCATGCTAGTGATTTAGTTGATTCCATGGAACCTTGTAGCTATCTTATATGAACATTTTAACTGTACTCTATGTGTTAGAGCATTTGAGTTGTGAGCTTGTTATCTATGCTAGAAATTATGTTTAGGCTATATGTTGGTACTATTGGGACCCACAGTGGTCGTTCCTTGCTGTTGAGTTATTTGCTTAATTATAGATATGTACTCAGTTGCATTCATCAGTACATATCATATCTCCGTCTCTGTTATCGTAAATTGTCACATCACGTATCATTGATTTGGGCTGCTTAGCATGAGTGTTGTGATCCTGAGAGACTAAAGAAACTGATGACTGAGTGAGGCCTAGGGCTTGTTGTGAGTGATATTTATGGAATCAGGTTCCACGTCGCAACAAGATTTATTGATTCATGCCTGGATTTGGCTTATTATAGCGCTTGAGCTGGATCTGCACCCCCACTCGGAGTCTGCACACCCACATTGAGCGCATTTGCTATTGATTTTTGGGTTGGATCTGCCGTGGATTCATTTGCATTGGGATGGATCTGCTCTGTACAATACTGACTGAATGAGTGTGAGTATTTATTTATGTTTGGGCTGGATCTGCCAAGTACAGTACTAAATGACTTAGTATTAAGCATGATGAGTGAGAATACGAGACAATAAGATTGAGTACTCTGAGAGTGTGAGTACATGAGTTCATCACTGAGATGCATTGCATTTGACATGCGTACTTGAGATGCATTTCCTCATGCTACCCGTTTTTGGTGACATTCATGATTTCACTTGCATATCGACATATAGGTATAGAGATGTACTTTTCTCATGCTATCTGAAAATGAAACATCTTAATTGTTGTTGAAAGATTATTGGAAAAAATCACAGTTTTCGTACTTACTCATATCTTTGGTGATTTGGTGAAAGGAATTGAGTTTTACTGACATCTTTGAAAAAGAAGCATGCCTATTTTTCCGTAACCGTGAACGCGTTGAGCATCATACCTCTGAGTTATTTTTCTTGCACCGCTTTTATTATATTGTTATGAACTGTTGTTGGTTATTGGAGTTGGACTCTGACCCTTGTCCCAGCTTGTCACTACTTTTAACCTAAGGTTAGGTTTATTACTTATTGAGTACATGGGGTCGATTGTACTCATACTACACTTCTGCACCATGTGTGCATATGTTGGATGTTGATGTTGTTGTGTACGGAGGGAGCTGGATTTGAAGATGTACCTGCATTCCAGTTATGACTATCACTTGTCATTGGTAGCATTAGATTCGAATTCTATTCATTTATATCTAAAACAGATGTTGTAATTATTTCGATTCAATTTTGGAAAAATCTAAATCTTAGAAGTTCGTGATTTGTACCACCAGTCGTTGGGATTTTGTATAAAAGTTCGATTATTTCATCATTATTGTCTCATTAAATTTCATTGGAATTGACTTATTGATTATTAGCTTACCTAGCGGGTTGAGTTAGGTGCCATCACGACTAGTTAGATTTTGGGCCATGACATTAAAGAGTCCATAACATTACCTCTAAGAAATATAAATAGCCAAATACAAAAGATTTATATTCTTATCTTTTTAAAAATAATAATTAATTATGATAAACTTATTACCCTTCCCGTCTTATAGCCTGTTTGGCCAAGCTTCTCCAAGTTGAAAAGACTTTTTTGGATATTTTATTTTTCGAAATTGAAGTGTTTGGCCAAACTTTTAGAAGAAGAAAAAGTACTTTTGAGTACAAGCAAAAGCAGTTTTGGAGAAGCTAGAAAAAAGTAGGTTCTTACGAGAAGTACTTTTTTGAGAAGCACTTTTGAGAAAAATACGCTTAGAAGCACTTTTTAAAAGTTTGGCCAAACATTAATTGCTGCTTAGAAGTACTTTTTGAATTAATTAGTCATACACACACTGCTTATCACCAAAAGTATTTATGAAAAAAATACTTTTGAACAAAAAGCAATTCTCAAAATAAGCTGATTTTTCCGGTTTGGCCAAACACGCTATTAATATCAAACTCTATGGGTCGTCCAAAGGGCTGAGACTTCTTCCAACCTGTTGGAAACACGAGTCATCTATATATTTTTGGTCCAGTGTAAGCAACTTGGAGCCATATTGTGCGTCAATACTACTTGAAGGACCATACTTATGTCATTTGAGACAAGGTATACCACAATAACCATAGTTCACTTGTATACTCACTTTTGGTTTAATTCAGTATTGCGTGTGATGTCTCTAATTTTTCCCCAACCAATAAAATCAAGGACCAAAGATATGGCATGGTAGCCTTGATCAATGGTAAAGTTGCATTCGTGTGATATATAGGGAGAGGCGGATCCAGGATTTGAAGATAGTAGGTACCACATTTCTTTTAATGTACACCTCGCACTGACCATAAAGTTTAAGTGTGAGTATATATCGGTTGGATTCTTCGGTTCGATCTATTTTGAGTTCATCCGGGTCGGTTTAATAAATTTAATGATATTTTCAATATAAAAATCAACACAATAAAAAAAGGACAGCCCGGTGCATTAAGCTCCCGCTATGCGCGGGGTCCAGGGAAGGGGTTTATTGTACACAACTTTACCCTGCATTTCTGTAAGAGGCTATTTCTATGGCTCGAGCCCTTGACCTCCTGGTCATATGCGTATTACAGTGTGTCTAATGAATAATCAGACACCCATTTATATAGTAGGGGAGTCCTACCCTAGGTATAATTCTNCGGTTCGATCTATTTTGAGTTCATCCGGGTCGGTTTAATAAATTTAATGATATTTTCAATATAAAAATCAACACAATAAAAAAAGGACAGCCCGGTGCATTAAGCTCCCGCTATGCGCGGGGTCCAGGGAAGGGGTTTATTGTACACAACTTTACCCTGCATTTCTGTAAGAGGCTATTTCTATGGCTCGAGCCCTTGACCTCCTGGTCATATGCGTATTACAGTGTGTCTAATGAATAATCAGACA
>AWOL01S0261293.1:0-14340 GCA_000715115.1 Nicotiana otophora
TAATTCCACATGTTTGTTAGGGTTACCTATTCTTAGAGACTAGGTGTCGTCACGACATCCTACAAAGGGAAATTGGGGTCGTAACAAGTTGATATCAGAGCTCTAGGTTTATAGGTATTATAAGTCACAAGCAGATTTAGTAGAGTCTCACGGATCTGTATGGAGACGTCTATACTTATCTTTGGGAGGCTATGGAACTGTTAGGAAAAGCTTCCCTCATTTGATTCCCCATCGTGAGAAATCTTTGACTTCAGATTCTAAATTCCTATCTTTCTATTCTCTCATAGATGGTGAGGACACGTACAGCTGGATCAGATGACAAGACATCGGCGCCCCCTGCTAGAACCGCGCGAGGTCGGGGCCGGGGTAGAGGCTTAGGACGTCCATGTGGTGCAACTAGAGCACCTACACAAGCTGATATAGAGGAGCCACCAATAGCTCCAGTTGGAGGGCAGGCACCTGAGATGCCTATTATTGCACCAGCCCTCTAGGAGACTCTCGCCCAGTTTCTGAGCATGTTCGGCACCTTGGCTCAGGAAGGGTTGATACCACTTGCTCCTGCCACATCTCAGGCCGGGGGAGGATCATAGACTCCCATCGAGCATACCCCAGAGCAATGGGTTCAGGTTGATCAGGTCACAAAGGTCATACCAGTTCAGCCCGAGGTTAGGGCAGCAGTTTCTAAGGGGAAGTAGCTCAGGCTCGAGAGGTACAAGAAGTACCACCCTCCTACTTTCAATGGCTTGGCGTCATAGGATGCCCGGGGTTTTCTTGAGGAATTCCACTGTATCCTCCATACTATGGGTATTGAAGAGTCTAGAGAGGTTGCTTTCACTACATTCCAGCTTAAGGGAGCGGCCTATCAGTGGTGGCGAGCATATGAGTTTGGTAGTCCGGCCGAGGTAGTTTTACTTACTTGGACTCAGTTCTCAGATATGTTCTTGATGGAGTATGTTCCGCAGAGTCTCAGAGATGCATGGCACGCAGAATTTGAGAAGTTGTGCTAGGGTTATATGACCGTGCCGGAGTATGCGGTCTAGTTCAGTGATTTGGCTAGGCATGCACTAGCCTTGGTTGCTACTGTTAGAGAGCGAGTCCATCGATTTATCAAGGGTCTCAACCCCATCATCTGATTTAGCATGGCTCGAGAGTTGGAGATGGAAATCATATACAAGCAGGTAGTGGGGATCACTAGGCGATTGGACGGTATGTTGACTCAGGAGAGAAAGGAGAGAGAGGCTAAGAGGTCTCGATATTCTAGCACATATAGTGGTACTCGTGCCCTAGTTGCAGCTCGTCATGGTAGGGGCTATGTGATTCGACCTGTTTATTCAGCATGTTTAGCCTCCAGCGGTATTCCGACCACTCCTAGGCCTCAGGCTCCCTATTCTGCATTGCCATTATCTAGTGCACCTCTTGCACGGGGTGCTTTCAGTGGTTAGTCCAGCCGATCAGGCTTGAGCCAGCCACATCCTTCGAGAGCATGTTTTTTAGTGTGTTGACACTCGTCATATGGTGAGGTATTAGCCCAGACTCAGGAGGGATGCACCTCCACCGACTACTTCGGCTCCACGTATTCCACTGGATCCTCAGGCTTCTCAGTCTATGGTCGCCACACCAGTTGCTACCCCACCTGCACAGCCAGCTAGAGGTAGAGGTCGGGTAGGCAGAGGTCGCCCTAAAGGGGGAGGCTAGGCTAGATATTATGCTATGCCTGCTAGGACGGAGGTAGTTGAATCTGACTCAGTCATCACAAGTATTGTTCCGGTCTGTCATAAAGATGCATCAGTCTTATTTTATCTAGGCTCCACTTATTCCTATGTGTCATCTTATTTTGCTCTGTATTTGGGTGTATCCCGTGATTCTTTGAGTTCTCTTGTCTATGCGTCCACACTTGTGGGAGATTCTATTGTTTTTGACGATGTGTATCGGTCGTGTTTAGTTGTTCTTGGTGGTTTTGAGACCAGAGCCGATCTATTGTTGCTCAGTATGGTAGATTTTGATATTATTTTACGGATGGACTATTTGTCACCCTATCATGATATTCCCAATTTTCACGCCAAGAGCGTGACACAGGATATTCTAGGATTACCACGGATAGAGTGGAGAGGTACTTTAGATTATGTTCCTAGCAGAGTTATCTCATTTCTAAAGGCTCAATGTATGGTTGAGAATGGGTATAATGCTTATTTAGCTTTCGTGAGAGATCTCAGTGTTGATACTCCTACCGTGGAGTCAGTTCCGGTAGTGAGGGATTAACCAGATGTATTTCCGCCAGATCTTTCGGGCATGCTGCCCGACATGGATATCGACTTTGGTATTGATTTGTTACCGGAAACTCAGCCCATTTCTATTCCACCCTATCGTATGGCCCCAGTAGAGTTGAAAGAGTTAAAGGAGAAGTTGCAAGAGTTGCTTGATAATGGCTTCATTCGGCCTAGTGTGTCACCTTGGGGTGCTCCAGTCTTGTTTGTAAAGAAGAAGGATGCTTCTATGCACATGTGTATTGATTATCGCTAGTTGAACAAGGTTACAGTGAAGAACATGTACCCATTTTCACGTATTTATGACCTATATGATCAGCTACAGGGTGTCAAAGTGTTCTCTAAGATTGACTTGCATTCAGGCTATCATCAGTTAAAGATTCAGGAGCCAGATATCCCGAAGACTGCATTCAGGACTAGGTATGGACATTACGAGTTCCTTATGATGTCTTTTGGGCTGACTAACACCCCAATAGCATTCATGCACTTTATGAACAGTGTATTTCAACCCTATCTTGACTCATTTGTCATTGTGTTTATTGACAACATTCTGGTGTACTCCCAGAGCCGGGAGGATCATGAGCAGCACATGAGGACTGTGCTTCAGACCTTGAGAGAAAAGAAGTTATATACAAAATTTTCAAGGTGCAAATTCTGGCTAGATTCGTGGCATTTTTGGGTTATGTAGTATCGAGTGAGGGGATCAAAGTGGATCCGAAGAAGATTGAAGCAATGTAGAGTTGGCCCAGACCGTCTTCAATTATGGAGATCCATAGTTTTCTAGGTTTGGAGGGGTATTACCGTCGATTTGTAGAGGGTTTCTCATCTATTGTAGCACCTATGACCAGATTGACCCAGAAGGGTGCTCCGTTCAGGTGGACCGAGGAGTGTGAGGAGAGCTTTCAAAAGCTCAAGATAGCTTTGACCACAGCCAAGTGTTGGTGTTGCCTTCAGGTTCGGGGTCCTATAGCGTGTACTGTGATGCGTCGCATATTGGTCTTAGTGCGGTGTTGATGCAGGATAACAGGGTGATTGCCTATGCATCTAGACAACTGAAGGTGCATGAGTAGAACTGACGGCACTATTTGTATGATGTCCCTTGTGAGGTCTACACCGACCACCGAAGTCTATAGCATATGTTCAAACAGAAGGATCTTAACTTGCAGCAACGGAGGTGGTTAGAGTATCTTAAGAACTATGATATCACCATTTTATATCATCCCCGGAAGGCCAATATGGTGGACGATGCCTTGAGTCGTAAGGCGGAGAGTTGGGGCAGCTTAGCATATCTACTGGTAGCAGAGAGGTCATAAGCCTTGGATGTTCAGGCCTTGGCTAACCAGTTTGTTAGAATGGATGTTTCTGAGCCGAGCCGAGTTTTATCTTGTGTAGTTTCTCGGTCTTCTCTTTATATTTGTATTAGAGAGCGTCAGTATGACGACCCCTATCTACTTGTCCTCAAGGACACAGTTCGGCACGACGATGCCAAGGAGGTCACTATCGGAGATGACGGTGTATGCGGATGCAGTGCAGGCTATGTGTGCCCAATATAGATGGTTTGCGTGAGTTGATTCTCCAGGAGGTTCATAGTTTGCGGTACTATATTGATCCAGGTGCTGCAAAGATGTATCAGGACTTGAGGCAACATTAATAGTGGAGGAGAATGAATAAGAACATAGTGGAATATGTAGCTCGGTGCCTAAACTATCAGCAAGTGAAGTATGAGCATCAGTGGCCAGGTAGATTGCTTTAGAGGTTAGAGATCCCAGAGTGAAAATGGGAGCAGATCACTATAGATTTTGTTGTTGGGCTCCCACGGACTTAGAAGAAGTTCGATGCAGTTTGGATGATTGTGGATAGATTGACCAAGTCAACTCATTTCATTCCAGTGGTGACTACTTACTCTTCAGAGCAGCTGGCTCAGGTTTATATTCGCGAGATTGTCCCGCTTCACGGTGTGCCAGTATCTATCACCTTTGACTGGGGTACACAGTTTACATTGAGGTTCTAGAGGGCCGTTCAACATGAGTTGGACATGCGGGTGGAGTTGAGTACAACATTTCATCCTCGGACGGACGGACAGTCCGAGCGCACTATTCAGATACTGGAGGATATGCTTCATGCATGTGTGATGGAGCTTGGTGGTTCTTGGGATCAGTTCTTGCCGCTTGCAGAGTTTTCCTACAACAATTATCAGTCGAGCATTCAGATGGCCCCGTATAAGGCTTTGTGTGGAAGACGGTATCGGCCTCCAGTGGGATTGGTTTTTGCCGGGCGAGGCTAGCTAGGCTATTGGGTACAGACTTGGTTCGGGATGCTTTGAAAAAGGTTTAATTGATTCAGGATCGACTTCGTACAGCCCAATCCAGATAGAAGAGTTATGCAGATCGGAAGGTTCGCGACGTGGCATTCATGGTTGGGGAGCGGGTCTTGCTCCGAGTTTCCCCCATGAAAGGTATTATGAAGTTTGGGAAGAAAGGCAAGTTGAGCCCTGGTATATCGGATCTTTTGAGATTCTTGAGAGGGTTGGGGATGTGGCCTACAAACTTACACTACCACCTAGTCTAGCTACAGTTCATCTAGTGTTCCATGTTTCTATGCTTTGGAAGTATCATGTCGATTTGTCTCATGTGTTAGACTTCATCTCAGTCCAGTTGGACAATGATCTATCTTATGTTGAGGAGCCAGTGGTAAATTTAGACAGGCAGGCCCGAAAGTTAAGGTCAAAGAACATTGCTTCAGTGACGGTTCAGTGGAGGGGGTCAGCCAGTCGAGGAGGTGACTTGGGAGACCGAGCTTGATATGCGTAGCTGTTATCCTCATCTTTTTACCACTTCGGGTATGTCTCGATACTCGTTCGAGGACAAATATTTGTTTTAATAGGGGGAGGATGTAATGACCCAGCCGGTCGTTTTGAGTGTATTAGCCTATATCCCATATTTATTGCCTTCTCTATGTTATATTGTGGTTACGTAACTTGCAGGGATGTTTGGTTTTGGTTTCGGGTGAGTTCCAGAGTTAAATGGGACATAGAGTCCCTAAACTGGAAAGTTAAATCGTAGGAGTTGACCGTAGTTTGACTTGTGTGAAGACAACTCCGGAATGGAGTTTTGACAGTTCCATTAGCTCCGTATGGTGATTTGAGTCTTATGAGCGTGTCCGAATATTAATTTGGAGGCCCGTAGTTGGAAATTGGTGGAATTTTTGAAAGTTTTCCAGCCGTGGACATTTTGATATCGGGGTCAGATTTCGATTCCGGAAGTTGGAATAGGTCCGTAATGTCAATTATGACTTGTGTGCAAATTTTGGGGTTAAACGGAGTTTTTTTGGTATGAACCGATGTTAGTTTTGGAATTCGGAAGTTCATAAGTGCTTAGGCTTGAATCGATGCGCGATTTGTGATTTTAGCATTGTTTGATGTAATTTGATGCTTCGAGCATGTTCGTATGATATTTTAGGACTTGTTGGTATGTTTGGTTAAGGCCTCGGGGGTCTCGGGTGTAATTCAGACCATGTTCGACGCATTTCGGTTTGTTTTGGAATATGCAAAAATTCTGGTTCTCGTTGTTCTAGTTTTCTCTTATGCGATCGCAGAAGAGGAGCCGCGATCGCAAAGCTCTGAGATTTGGCAGGCATGGTTTGGTGCTATACGATCATAATATGGCTTGTGCGATCGCGAGGCTGGGTAGGTCAGTGCATCACGAACGCGTGGGTGGTGTCGCGTTCACGATGAAGGAAGGGGAGGTCTGGGAGGTGAGTGCACTACTCTATGCGGTCGGGTTTTGGTTCACGTGATCGTGTAAGCCTAGGAAGTTTCTTATTGCGTTCGCGTGCAATCTTTCGCGTTCGTATAGTAGGTTTTTGATCTATTGGTATTTTTGTTCTTCGTGATCGCGTAGTGTAAATAACTGGGCAGCATACTTAAATTTCAAAACGAGGGTTTATTTTCTTATTTCACAATTTGGTCTTTGAGAGCTCGGTTTAAGGCGAATCTTCGAGGGATTTTCAGAGGGATTGTTGGGGTAAGAGTTCTTAACTCATTTTTGATTAAATTCTACTAATCATCATTGATTTCATCATGTAATTAGAGATTTGGGGTGGAAAATTGGGAAAAAATGTAGAATTTCTTAGACTAAATTTTTGAGTTTTGAAAGGAGAATTGAGGTCGGATTTGAGTAATTCTTGTATGGTTCGACTCGATATCGAATGGGTGTTCGGATTTTAAATTTTTGCTCAAGTTTCGATATGCGGGATCGGGGTGACTTTTTGGGGTGATTTTCCAATTCTTTGCTAAGATCATGATTTTATTATTTAAATTAGTTTCCTATAGTTATATTTATAGTACGTAATTATTTTGACTAGATTCGAGTAGTTCGGAGTCGGAAAATCGAGGGAAAGACCTTCTAGTTGATTGATTTAGCGTGGTTTGAGGTAAGTGACTTGTCTAACCTTGTGTGAGAGAAATTTCCCTTAGAATTTGGTGCTGTTGTGATAATTTTTGATATGTGAAGGCCGTGTACTCAACATGGCGAGTGCGTACACGGGCTAAATATTGAGATTCCAGTTTTAGCTACGTAGTTTCATTTTTTCATGCCTTAATTGAATCACTTTAGTATATTATAGTCACCATGTTTAGCCTAATTTCATATGTCTACTTGTCTTATCTTCTATTTGGAACTTGTACTACATGTTTAGTTGAATTACTTGCTTTTTTAATTCCGTATTCATTATTTAACTGTAAAAATTCCTTACTTGAAATTGGCTATCCTTGAAATATCTTGGTGTTGAGTTTGGTGTTGAGTTGCAAGGGTCGTAGTTTCTATTGAGGCAAGGTGTAAGTTGTGTAGTGTCATTTTATTTTTTTGTTACGTTTTGGCTTCCGTGTTATTGTTGAGGTGATTGTTTGATTGTGAGCATGAGGTTTCTAACCTGTTGTTGTTATTGTTTGCACGAGATTTCTGTCGTGCGATTGTTACTATTTGCACAAGGTTTTTATCGTGCCGTTGTAATTATTGATAGCATGCGGTGGTATAAGGTCTGGGTGTTGAAACGCATGCAGTGAGATAAGGTGGGCTTGATACGCGTGTCTAGTAGGGAAACTACTAGAGTCCATACGGTGTGATACGGTGGGCTAAAACGCGGGATGCTATTTCGGGTAAATAATTTTCAAAACTAAATGTAAAGGCTCTCGCGGTGATATAAGGAAAGATTATGATTTATTTTTATGATTTAGGACTACGAAGCGGTACCTCGGGAGTGCCCCTGTTAATCTTCTCTATTTGCTATATTGTTTGGGTGTTGTTTCCTTAACATGTAAAATCCTTGTTTTTCTTTCGTGATTTTATTAGCTTCCTTGATTTCCGTGATGTTACTTTCTATAATTTCTTTATTGTTTCCCTTTCCTGTTATTTCAGTATATCATTATATTTTCTGTCTTGCTTCTTATTATCTCTAGTAGGGCGTCGACCTGACCTCGTCACTACTCTACCGAGGTTAGGCTTGGCACTTACTGGGTACCATTGTGGTGTACTCATACTACGCTTCTGCACATATTTTGTAGATCCAGGTACATCCTATCAGCCTCGGTATTAGCGCGTTGAGTTGCTTTCTTTAGAGACTTCAAGGTACACCTTCCCGTGTCCGTAGGCCTCGGAGTCCCCTTGTACCCTATTCTTTTCTTATTTCTTTACATCTTTATAGACAGTGATTTATAAGAGTGTTCAGTACTATATCTAGAGCTTATTACTTATATTTTCACCGGGTTTTGGGAGATGTACGTGTTGAGTTGCAGATTTTATTTCATATAGTTGTTGATATTTTTGAGATTTAAATTATCATTTCAGTTATTTCGTATGTTTGTTAGGCTTACTTAGTTTTATAGATTAGGTATTGTTATGACATCCTACGGAGGGAAATTGGAGTCGTGACATCAAGCCTAATGAACTTATGAACTTCTGAATTTCAAAACTAATGTCGATTCATACCAAAACGACTCGGATTGACTTCAAATTTGGCACATAATGACATGGCGGACCTATTCAAACTTTCGAAATCGAAATCCGACCCCGATATCAATAAAGTCAACTTCCAGTCAAACCTTCCAACCTTCCAAACCTTCAACTTTCTAACTTTCGCCAATTCATACTGAAACGACCTACGGACCTTAAAACCAACATCTGGACACGCTCTTAAGTCTAAAATCACCATACGGAGCAATTGGAACCGTCAAAACTCCATTCTAAAGTCGTCTACACGAAGTTAAACTACGATCAATTCTTTCAACTTAAACCTCCAACTTAGGGACTATGTGTTCCATTTCACTCCGAAACTCACCTGAAACCAAAACCAAACACTCACGTCAAGTCGCGTAACTACAATATAACATAGAGGAGGCAATAAATAGGGGATCGAGGCTAAAATACTTAAAACAACCGGGCGAATCGTTACAGTTGATACTCATGCTCCACAAAGGCTGAATGATGCACTTGGTTGAATACTGAGTTATTTACCCAAAGGAACATGTATTAATTCTCACTTAATACTTCCTTTTCTCCTTTCATTAATTTAATGGTGCATGCACGTTCTAAAAATCTTAGACTAGGAGCTAAGTGGTCGGTATTGCTCATATCTAGACAAATACTAATTCGGTACCGGATAATTTAGTCAATTTGGCCTTTAGTCAAGAGAGTCATTTTGAATTACATGCATGCACTTATAATTTCTAACATTTTTTCGTGAGTTACGGTAGATGTTGTTGGGGTTTGCCTTCGCTTGATTTCTAGCTAATTTTTGTCGCTTTCTTTCTTTTGAGAAAGGAAATTGTTTTTAGAACTGTGGCAAATAATCATTCTATTACTTGAGGAACTAATTATTAAGACCTTCACCATCATCTTAACCAATCGCTAACCCTCCTTAAAATTATTTTATTTGCATGTTCTTAGCGTTGACATTTAAGTATAAATAAATACTCAGAGGATACGTGTTTTCTCTATATATATAGTCCACGTTTAGTTGTTCTTTTTTTGTATATATTTTTACCAATTATTAGTCATTTTTTTGGGTTGTCAATTTGAAGTTGTTAGTTACAATATTATCCATGATTACCCCCTCCCTCATAGAATATCATACGAATGAAACCACTCTTGTAAAGTAAACCTTTTGGACATATTGTTGGAAAAAAAGGTTATACTATTACTTTTCGATTTTTAATTCTTTGTCGGCTCTATCTTAATCATTAGTTCCATCATTACAGTATCAACAAGTAATAAAGCTCTTAATATAAAAGTCAGGAGAGGGGTAATTTTTGTTTTTTTCTTCTTACATAATCCCGATAACTACCTATGTTGACAACAAAGTCCCAACTAATACACACACAAGCGCGCGCACACTCAAGACGAAAACTAAATACTACCCCCGTTATCCCCACTTTATCTGACATCATTACAACACAAGGATGAAAATATCTAATTTCAGTGCAAATTCAGACATAGATTTTCAAGTTTTTGAAATAAAATACATATATTTAAAAGCTATATAAAAAAATACTATAGTTGCAATATCTAAAAATTCAAAATATTTAAAAGACATATGAAAAAGTTACGATCAACGAAAACTTATTTGACTCTCCAAATAATAAATAGTGCTACAAAGAGGAGGTAGCAATATTTTGTGAATTACCAAAATTTCGTGCATGGATTGATTCTAAGGTCCATAGTATTAAAAAAGACTGAATTGTTAGAGATAGTCAATGTCCTGTGCTTATTATAGTGAGAGTTGCTAAACCTAGAACAATTGTCGTGTTGCCATAGTCAACATTTCTCCTACCTATAAATACAGTCACATTTTACTCTCTTTGTCACATAGAAGTGTACTAGTAACTTCATAAACTATAGCAATAGAAATGGCTACGAATAGCTTTATTTTTCTTCATGTTTTAGTCATGTTTTCTCTAACAAGCATGGCATTTTCGAATTTTCTTTCACCTTATTTCTACGATTNCCTTTGTCTTCATGTTTTAGTCATGTTTTCTCTAACAAGCATGGCATTTTCGAATTTACTTTCACCTTATTTCTATGATTTTGTTTGTCCCGAAGCTTTGCCAACCATAAAACGGGTTGTTGAGGATGCAGTCAAGCAAGAGGCGAATGGGTGCCTCTCTGCTACGTCTACATTTTCATGATTGTTTCGTTCAAGTGAGATGCTTCTCTCTTTTCACGTTTGCGTCAATTCTTCCAACTTTAAAAAAAAGGCTCTTAATTAAACTACTTTTACGCCCCAATTTATGTGACACTTTTTACTTCTCAAAAGTTAATTTGACAAATCTTTGAAGCTAAATTTGATTAGATCAACTCAATATTTTATAATTAAAATTTAAATATTCAAAAACTATACAAAAGTATTATAACATGCAATTCTTCTCGTGCATGTCAATATGATGAAAGAAATATTATAAAATATAGGTCAAAGTTCACTTAGTTTGAATCTCGAGAAGCATTATTTAAGTATTTTATGATATGGAAAGAGAGGATTGAAGATCATATTTACATACTGTGTCTTCTATATATGTATAGTCTTTTGCTGACCCTGGTTTTATTAATTAAACCGGCTTTTTTCTATGTATATAGAGAGTGGACTTCTTCCTTTAGGTTGCTTGATATGTTACTAATGTTTCTTGTAAATGAAGGGATGTGATGCTTCAATTCTTCTTGATCAAACGGAGACTATTGACAGTGAAAAGACTGCTAGAGCTAATAACAATTCTATTAGAGGATTTGAAGTGATTGACCAAATCAAGTCGGAGGTTGATAAAGCTTGCGGACNCTCCCTCATAGAATATCATACGAATGAAACCACTCTTGTAAAGTAAACCTTTTGGACATATTGTTGGAAAAAAAGGTTATACTATTACTTTTCGATTTTTAATTCTTTGTCGGCTCTATCTTAATCATTAGTTCCATCATTACAGTATCAACAAGTAATAAAGCTCTTAATATAAAAGTCAGGAGAGGGGTAATTTTTGTTTTTTTCTTCTTACATAATCCCGATAACTACCTATGTTGACAACAAAGTCCCAACTAATACACACACAAGCGCGCGCACACTCAAGACGAAAACTAAATACTACCCCCGTTATCCCCACTTTATCTGACATCATTACAACACAAGGATGAAAATATCTAATTTCAGTGCAAATTCAGACATAGATTTTCAAGTTTTTGAAATAAAATACATATATTTAAAAGCTATATAAAAAAATACTATAGTTGCAATATCTAAAAATTCAAAATATTTAAAAGACATATGAAAAAGTTACGATCAACGAAAACTTATTTGACTCTCCAAATAATAAATAGTGCTACAAAGAGGAGGTAGCAATATTTTGTGAATTACCAAAATTTCGTGCATGGATTGATTCTAAGGTCCATAGTATTAAAAAAGACTGAATTGTTAGAGATAGTCAATGTCCTGTGCTTATTATAGTGAGAGTTGCTAAACCTAGAACAATTGTCGTGTTGCCATAGTCAACATTTCTCCTACCTATAAATACAGTCACATTTTACTCTCTTTGTCACATAGAAGTGTACTAGTAACTTCATAAACTATAGCAATAGAAATGGCTACGAATAGCTTCCTTTGTCTTCATGTTTTAGTCATGTTTTCTCTAACAAGCATGGCATTTTCGAATTTACTTTCACCTTATTTCTATGATTTTGTTTGTCCCGAAGCTTTGCCAACCATAAAACGGGTTGTTGAGGATGCAGTCAAGCAAGAGGCGAATGGGTGCCTCTCTGCTACGTCTACATTTTCATGATTGTTTCGTTCAAGTGAGATGCTTCTCTCTTTTCACGTTTGCGTCAATTCTTCCAACTTTAAAAAAAAGGCTCTTAATTAAACTACTTTTACGCCCCAATTTATGTGACACTTTTTACTTCTCAAAAGTTAATTTGACAAATCTTTGAAGCTAAATTTGATTAGATCAACTCAATATTTTATAATTAAAATTTAAATATTCAAAAACTATACAAAAGTATTATAACATGCAATTCTTCTCGTGCATGTCAATATGATGAAAGAAATATTATAAAATATAGGTCAAAGTTCACTTAGTTTGAATCTCGAGAAGCATTATTTAAGTATTTTATGATATGGAAAGAGAGGATTGAAGATCATATTTACATACTGTGTCTTCTATATATGTATAGTCTTTTGCTGACCCTGGTTTTATTAATTAAACCGGCTTTTTTCTATGTATATAGAGAGTGGACTTCTTCCTTTAGGTTGCTTGATATGTTACTAATGTTTCTTGTAAATGAAGGGATGTGATGCTTCAATTCTTCTTGATCAAATGGAGACTATTGACAGTGAAAAGACTGCTAGAGCTAATAACAATTCTATTAGAGGATTTGAAGTGATTGACCAAATCAAGTCGGGGGTTGATAAAGCTTGCGGACTTCCTATTGTATCTTGTGCGGACATTGTGGCAGTTGCAGCTCTTGACTCTGTAGTTGCAGTGCGTATCACTCCCTCCTGTTCTATAACAGCTCTAGTTCACTTTTCCCTCTCGTCAACTTTTTTTCCTTTACTATGGCATTTTCCATGGTTAATGTTAGACTTAAATACTATACTTGTTCAAGTTAATTATACTCCTAGTACTTTGTCCCAATTTATGTGGCGCCATTCGTTTATGAGAGTCAAACTTTTTTAATTTTAACGATGAATTTTGATATAGAGAAAGGGGAGCCTTATAGCAACAGTAATATTGTCTCTGTGTGACCTATAGGTCACGTGTTCGAGCCGTGGAATCAGTCATTAATACTTACATCAAAGTAGGCTGCCTACATCATACCCCTTGTGGTGCAGCCCATCCCCAGACTTTGCATGAATGCGGATCTTTAAGTTTCTTTAAAAAAAATTATATATTCAAAAATTACGTAAAAAAGATTAGAAGTCACAATAATTAACAATTTTAAAATTTAAAAGACATAATGCCATATAAATTGAAATGGAGGGTGTCCTATAATTGTCTAACAAGTCTTAAAACGATAATTCTGATAGATAAACGCTTAATAGTATGCTCTACTAATGAAACCTTAACAGCTAAATTAGCGACTTAAATAGTACGAACCTATTTCATTTTTGGTCTGTTCCAAAAAGAATGACACTTTTTAAATTTGGAAACACTTTAGCTTAAACTTCCAATTTTACCCTTAATGAGAAGCTTTTATAACTACACAAATACTCTAGACCCCTTTTTGACTTGTTTAAGACCACAAATTCCAAAAATTATTATTTTTTCTTAAACTCCGTACCTAGTCAAACAGGTTCACATGAATTGGAACGGAGTGAGTAGATGGTTTTTAATTTCATGATCAACCGCTAGGTGGACCAACCTGGGAAGTGCAACTGGGAAGAAGGGACTCCCCTACAGCGAATAGAACCACAGCCAACAACCATATCCCACCTTCATTCTTGGACTTACCTGCACTTATCAACAACTTCAAGAACCAAGGTTTGGATGAGAAAGATCTCGCCGTGCTCTCCGGTGGCCACACACTAGGGTTTGCGCAATGTTCCACTTTTTGCAACTCAACGCCAAGCCGGTTGTCCACGTAGTGGAGGTGATTCCAACCTTGCTTCTCTTGATCCAACACTAGCTCTTTTTGACTCGGAATACTTTAGTAACTTGTTGTCCAAGAAAGGGCTTTTGCACTCTGATCAAGCACTGTTTAGTGGAGGACAAACTGATAATCTTGTTCAAATATTTAGTACTAACCTTGGGACTTTCTCTAAAGATTTGGCTGAATCTATGATTAAGATGGAAAATATTAAGCCATTGATATTGAATCAAGGTTAAATTCGCATAAACTGCGGGAAGGTGAACTAAGAGGTAGTAATTAATGATGTTGGTGAATCAAGTACTTCAAGAATTTTATTATTTTGAAGTGTAATTTGATCTTTACTCATTCGAAGAGCCTCTCTTCTTTATAGTAAAATGAGTTAATTGTGAATGGATCACTACTAAAAATCTGCTAAAAACCGACCAACTATTTCCGACCAACGTTGGTCGGTCAAAAAA
>AWOL01S0261302.1:0-11254 GCA_000715115.1 Nicotiana otophora
TCACTTCCTGTTAGGAACTTTGCTATATAGCCAAAGGTTATCTAACCAACCCCCAGTTACTTGCACTCGTGAACGGTCGGGTAACCTTTGGCCCGTAGTGGCTCATTGCTTCCATGCCTTATTATTTAAAGGTCTTATTTCTACTGACAGTGCTTTCTCCGTAGTATGCTTTCTGTTGCTGCATCGTGAAAACCTTGATAGAAAAACACAGTTGGGACAAAAACTAGACGAAAGGAAAAAGAGTGCAGCACATACTTTTAGTATAGGCGGTGTTCATCAACAATAGTATCTTTTGAGGTGTGCCACATTCCAGTTGGTCGACAATTTTACTTTGTCTTGATTTTCCAATTCGTATGATCTTTTTCTCGGTGATAGCTAAAACCGGTAGGGGCCTTCCCACATTGGACCCAGCTTTCATGCATTGAGCTCTCGGGTATTTTGAGTCAATTTCCTTAAAACCAAGTCTCCCACTTTAAAATAACGGAGATTGGATCTTCAATTATAATATCTTTCCATTCTTTGTTTTTGGGCCGCCATCCTTATATGAGCCAAGTCCATGTGTTCGTCGAGCAGATCCAATGAGACCAACGATACTTCGGTATTTGCTTCTTCATCCGTCTGGAAGTATCTCATGGTAGGTTCTCCCACTTTCATCGGGATCAGGGATTCTGCTCCGTATACGAGAGAGAAAGGTGTCTCTCTCATGTTTGATTTGGCCGTTGTTCGGTATTCCCATAACACTCTTGGTATCTCTTCGGGCCATTTGCCTTAGGCTGCTTCCAATCTTTTTTTGAGATTTTGAATAATCACTTTGTTCGTTGATTCCGCTTGGCCGTTTGCACTCGGGTAGTATGGCGATGATGTGATTCTTTTGATTTTCATGTCTTCAAAGAATTTTGTGAACTTTGTGCCTATAAATTAGGGCATGTTGTCGAAGGCTATCTCTTTTGGTATCCCTAACCTGCAAATTATGTTCTCCCATAGGAAATCGACTACTTCGCACTCGCTGATTTTCTGGTATGGACCTGCTTCAACCCACTTAGAGGAGTAGTCAGTTAAAATCAAAAGAAATCTTACCTTACCGGGAGCTGGTGTCATCTGACCGACTATGTCCATCCCCTATTTCATGAATGGCCAGGGCGATAAAATCGAGTGCAATAGTTCTACGGGTTGATACTCCAACGGTGCCTGGCGTTGACATTTATTGCATTTCTGAACATATGTCTTCGCGTCTTGATCCATCCGGAGCGAGTAGTATCCTGCCCTAATTAGCTTTAATACCAAGGAGTCCACACCCGAGTGATTTCCACATATTCCTTCGTGAACTTCTCTCATGACGTTGCGACTTGAGGCTAGACTTGTGTAGAGTGATAAACTTGCTATTGTAGAGATTCGACGGGCTTCATGACTAGCCGCAAAATAATTGTACTCCTCTTACGAATTTTTCCTGCATTATGTGTTCTCATCGAAAGGTTTCCCTTAAAAATTTATAACTCACACGTCTATTCATGAGTGGGGTCAAGGACTCGACAAAACTTCTTATTCTAATGGGATCAGGTTATTCGCCTCGGCAGTATAATAGATACATCTATGGTTTGTATCATTCGACCCTCGACAATGTGCATATTATAATGGGATCGGGTCGTTCGCCTTGGCAAGATTATATATCACACTCTCATGGGAGCGGGCCATTCGCCTCAGCAATACAATAGATGTATCTATGGTTAGACAATATTACGATGGATCGGGTCGTACGCCTCGGTATTTTTATAAAATACTCTTATGAAATTGTGCGTAATAATTGATAAGAAGCCAGTATATTTGTGAGTTTTCTTGATTTGAACTATGACGACCTATATGGTGAGGTCCACTATATATATATTCTGATTGAGGGGGTAACTACTAGATGAGAGCTTGAGTTACTGTTGAGAGGAGAATTGTACCACGAATTTATACTTGTTATTTCGTTTATTTACTCTAACTCATATCTGTCTTATTGGACCACTAGTAAGTGTCGATGTCGACCCCTCGTCACTACTTCTCTGAGGTTAGGCTAGATACTTACTGGATACGCGTTGATTTATGTATTCATGCTACACTTCCTGCACTTATTGTGCAGGTACATATATGTCTGGTGGTATTTTGGGTGCAACGACGCGGCTATTGCAGGGACTTTACCGTGAGCTGCATTCCATGTTATGATCCGTAGCCTGCAGAGTCTCCATCAAAGTTATTTATCCTGTTTAATTTGTATTCTAGACAGATGTTGTATTTTATTATATTTCCTAGTTGATGCCCATACACTTCTGACACCGAAATTTTGGGGGTTCATACAGGTTGTTCATTATTGTAGTTCGTGTAAATATTATCATTTACCCTATAAATCCTATTTCATACTATTTAATTAATAAGAATTGTTATTTCAAAATACTAAAACGAGTAATTAAGTTGATCAATCACCGTTGGCTTGCCTGATAATGGTGTTAGGTGCCATCACGACCTTTAGTAGATTTTGGTTCGTGACAGCTTGGTATCAAAGCATTAGGTTCACTTGGGTATCACGCGTCATGAGCAAGTCTAGTAGAGTCTTGCGGATCGATACAGAGATGTATATACTTCTCTTCGAGAGGCTACAGGGCTGTTAGGAGCACTTCCCTTCTTGATTTCCTCATCATGCGCTTTGATTCTATTGAGGCTTGTGGCTTTATTTCCTTCCTACTTAATCTTATGCGACGTGAAGCGCTTTTTATCAATTGGGAGTCGAGTAGTTGTATTGGTACTGCAGACATGGTGCAGGATATTTTTCCCTGCGTATTCGGGCAGGCTGTTATCGTCGCCTTGCAGAAGGGTGTTTTGTCATTTCAGTTTTGTATCTTTACTTCCAATGGTTTTGAGGTTGTGCACGTATTGCTACGATGTCTATGTGTTGTTATCACATAATGTTGATGTAATGGTAGGGCATTTATTTATGTGTTGGGGCAGTGAATGACTTGATAATAGGATTTCTCAACGCATGATTTAGAGGTTCAGCATTTAATTCCAGCAAAGGAAGGGCAACCGGACTATAGATGTTCAGGCCTTGGTCGATGAAGCAACGAGACTTGATATTTTCGAGTATGGTGGAATTCTCATTTGGGATGTGGTGTCGTCGTCCTTATTGGAACGCATTAAGGTTCGCAGGTGTTATGGTATTCTTCGATTTGCCTTCGGGGCAGGGTGTTGGGAAAGTGGTACCTAAGAAGCGGTTATCCGAGATAGCGGAGTGTAGTGGGTTCATAATCAAATTAGTATTTCTAGTGTTGATGGCTCGAGAAAGATGATCTTCCAGGAGGTTTAAAGTGGGTAGCAATTTATTAGTTCAGGTGCTAGGTATGGATGTGATTTGAGGAAACATTTGGGCAGGGAAGTATGAGGAATGACATGGCGGGAAGTGTCTTGTGGTGGTTGAATTACTAGCAGGTCAAGTATGAACAACAGAAGTCGAGAAGTTGCTTAAAGGAGATGGTTTAACCGAAGTAAGAGTGGCAGATTAGCATATGGATTATGTGGTAGGATAGTTGCGTGCCTTGAGAAAGTGTAGAACAGTTTAGGAATCATGATGGAAGGTGATTTGGTCTACAGATTTTATTTGGAATGGTGGTTACGGTACGGAGAAAGATTGAATATGGCAGAAAGGAGTTTGCTTGAAATGAAGAGGGTTGTGAAGATTTGATTATCGTTCCAGATGCAACATAACTTGAGTTTGGAAGGTATTGTTGAATTTCAGTTGATGTCAATGGGGAAGGAACAGACTTGTACAGCTGGTGGGCGAGCATGGGCTCAGGAGAGTTTACTGATTTCGTGGTAGTTGTACCCAGTGCAGTTTTGTTGGAAGACGTCAGTAGGGAATTCTACAAGTGGGTGATCTCCTGTGAGCAAATTAACGGTTGTGTGATTCTGATAAAGTTTCTGCGAAGAATTCTACTTACTACCCGGTATAAGGTCTAATATGCGATTATGGAGGATAATTCAGAAAGTTCATGAGAGGTTTGACGAAATATTTTGGGAAATTTGGCGGGTTAAAGGTGCGAGATCATGGTAATTGATAAGGAGGAATTGTTATGGTTTCTACATTGTGTGATGGTAGCTTAAAGCTAAGTGGGAGAGCCCACCGTCTACGATTGGATCGCGTGTTATATGCTTGTGCGGTTTCTGGTTATCGATGCGTTGATGGATTATTTATGACTAAAAAGAGAAAGTATCAGGAGTAGTTCAAGCAAGGAACTTGATGAATATATGCTATACTTCGCCGTATCGATTGTGGAGCAGGTTTTGGAAAGACTCAGAGTTTATGCTTTTTGTGGATGTAATGTACAAGGAAAAATAATTTAGTCGGTTGCTTCTTTGATAAGGCATTCATGTGCTAGCAGAGCGTTGAAGTTTGGTTATATTCCTGATCAGGTCAGAGTGGGTGACTCTGAACAACGGTCCTAGTAGGTTCAAGAATTTAACTGCAGTGCCTAAGGATTTCGGGTCCGTTGAGTGGTAAAGGATCGAGTTTTTCACATTGGATTACGAACGAGACTTGGAATGTTCTATGTTATCATGGGGAATGCGGTGCAATATTAGAGGAAAGGAAGAAATAGCTTCAGATTTGTGAAAGTTCTTGCAGAATGGTTGTACCAGTTGGAGATGCTATTATGCGCATAAAGAGAGTATGAGATGGTTCATGAGTATTGAGACGATGTGGTCTCGTGATGCGGGTCACTCGAGATGAGTGCAGATTTGTTTCGTTACGTTTTTGAATGGAGCTATTATTATTTCTAAGGCAAGTCGAGAGTAAATTGAAAGAAGTTGGATCGGTTAGTAATGGCTGAATCAGTATGATTGTGGCAAAGATTAGTTTCTTCAGCATGTGAAGTTATACATGTGGTTTGTGGTTGTACGCGCGAGCTTGACATCCGCCACAACTTGATTGATTTGGGAGGTATTTGTTACATCCTATGTTGTCGTATGTGAAAGTACACCATAAGTAAATTGATGAAAGCTCGGGATGGGATTATTTTGAGATTATAAGTATTATGCTATTTCAAATAAGTGATAAGTAAATTCGTAAAGGTAAGAGGGTAAGCGAATCGAAGAGAATGAGTTTCGTTGAAGGTTTTAATTTTGAGATAAAATACGGTGCGAGCTATAATACCCGATATTTATGGACCAGTGCCATACAAGGTACCACATGACCTTGATAGTAGGGTACATAAAGTGTGTTAAAAGTGAGTAGTATTTTAAATAATTTGAGATAATTCTTAATTATGTGGATAATTAGGTAATTATTAATTTTTAGTGGTAGATTAACTAATTAATTAACTTATTTGGATAAGCTTGATTAGCCTCCTAACGTGGCAGCCCATGGGGTCTTGATTTAAAGCCCATATAATGACTCCTAGTGCATGTGAAAGGTGGCATCTTTAGGAGATAATTTTTGGCTAAGTCATACCTAAGTGGGGCCCACACCCACTTTGATAAAGACAATTTAAGTAAGATGTATAAGCTTGCTAAGGCTACCACTTTAACAGCACATGAATTGTGCCTATTTTCATGTCTATTTACCATTTTACATTCATCACATACTTATCCAACCCCTATAGAAAAAAAATTCCAACTTCATGTTCATAGAAATTTCAGAAAACACTACGTAGCATATCAAAATGGACTAAATCTTGAGACAACAAATGGAAAATCTCAACAAGACTTCATATGAATCCTTATAATGCTACAACAATGTGAGATGCAATTTTAAGAGAGCATGGTACAATCTTTCTCAAGAATATCATACGGATTTTTTCCTACTTCGATATGTCGTTACATGTTTTTCGCAAAAGATGTGGGTTAGAGGGATTGTCAAGAGAATCGGTTCATGTATGTTAAGGCTATCCCTTCTTTCTTTTTGGCATGATTCATACGATACAGACGAACGAACAAACGCACAATTTTCATAAATGACTCTATTCATAGAAGTACTAGGGGTCCCTATGTTCTTGATTCCCTATGTGAATTATTATTATATCTTCTGTTCATGGGTCTCAGAAAAATACGTAGTTGATAAAGTTTATCCAAAGGCATATTGATCTTATGACATTCCGAGAAATTTTATTAACGCACTTCTTATGTATTTTATGCATTTATACATATACATTAACCCATGACCAGATGGCGTTATATACGCGTATATTATATGTANGAAGAGAGTGAGTTTCGTTGAAGGTTTTCATTTTGAGATAAAATACGGTGCGAGCTATAATACCCGGTATTTATGGACCAGTGCCATACAAGGTACCACATGACCTTGATAGTAGGGTACAAAAAGTGTATTAAAAGTGAGTAGTATTTTAAATAATTTGAGATAATTCTTAATTATGTAGATAATTAGGTAATTATTGATTTTTAGTGGTAGATTAACTAATTAATTAAATTATTTGGATAAGCTTGATTAGCCTCCTAACGTGGCAGCCCATGGGGTCTTGATTTAAAGCCCATATAATGACTCCTAGTGCATGTGAAAGGTGGCATCTTTAGGAGATAATTGTTGGCCAAGTCATACCTAAGTGGGGCCCACACCCACTTTGATAAAGACAATTTAAGTAAGATGTATAAGCTTGCTAAGGATACCATTTTAACAGCACACGAATTGTGCCTATTTTCATGTCTATTTACCATTTTACATTCATCACATACTTATCCAACCCCTATAGAAAAGAAAATTCCAACTTCATGTTCATAGAAATTTCAGAAAACACTACGTAGCATATCAAAATGGACTAAATCTTGAGACAACAAATGGAAAATCTCAACAAGACTTCATATGAATCCTTATAATGCTACAACAGTGTGAGATGCAATTCTAAGAGAGCATGGTACAATCTTTCTCAAGAATATCATACGGATTGTTTCCTACTTCGATATGTCGTTATATGTTTTTCGCAAAAGATGTGGGTTAGAGGGATTGTCAAGAGAATCGGTTCATGTATGTTAAGGCTATCCCTTCTTTATTTTTGGCATGATTCATACGATACAGATGAACGAGCAAACGCACAATTTCCATAAATGACTCTATTCATAGAAGTACTAGGGGTCCCTATGTTCTTGATTCCCTATGTGAATTATTATTATATCTTCTGTTCATGGGTCTCATAAAAATACGTAGTTGATAAAGTTTATCCGAAAGGCATATTGATCTTATGACATTTCGAGAAATCTTATTAACGCACTTCTTATGTATTTTATGCATTTATATATATATATTAACCCATGACCAGATGGCGTTATATACGCGTATATTATATGTATATGGGATATGGAAAAAAGTTACGGCGTTATATATGCACCACCACCTGATCAACTGGTATACGTTGATGATTTGCCCACATTGGCCAAGATGATATGATGGGATGCCCTTAGAGACTTGATAATGTTATGAACGTATATACCTATGCATGGTATGACATTTATACGTATATGTATGACATTATAAATATGAAATGATTCACAGAGCTATTCAGACTTACATGTTGAGTCTTTTATTTACTGATTTTCATTCCTTACATACTCGGTACATTATTTGTGTTGATGTTCCTTTTGCCTGGAGACGCTGCGTTTCATGCCCGCAGGTCCCGATAGACAGGTTTAGAGTCCTCCAAGTAGGCTATTAGCTTAGCGGAAGGTGTTGGTGCATTCCATTTTCTCCGAAGTTGCTTATTTGGTCAATATGATTTGGTCATGTATTGATTAGTATGGCGGGGCCCTGTCCCGACCTTTATGGTGTTTATCTACTATTAAAGGCTTGTAGACATATGTAATGTACGTGAAAGATTGTAAGGCCTTGTCGGCCTATGTTCAATATACGAGTGATAATTTTGGTCTTATAGGCCCGTATGTCATATGTATAAGTTTATATTACATGTTGGATCATCCAATGTTGAGTGTTTCCTCATGTTTTATTCTACTTATCTCACGACAGCCTCTCCGGCTCATTTTTCTATGATAGTGTGATAAGAAAAGATATGTTATGTTGGTACTCGATTGAGTAAGGTACCGGGTGCCCGTCGCGGCCATCGGTTTGGGTCGTGACAAAAGTGTATCAGAGCAGTTCCGACCTAAGGAGTCTACAAGCCGTGTCTAGTAGAGTCTTGTTTATGGGTGTGTTGTTCACCACACTTATAAGCAGGAGGCTACAGGGCATTTAGAACTGTTACTCTTTCTTCTTACTCTAGATCGTGTGGTAGAGCTCACTTGTAAGAATTCAAACCCCTAAATTCTATTTTATTCGTAATAAGACGATACGTACATCCAAAGGACAGTTGGTAAAAGATTGCATGTGGTGGTGGAAGAGTTGAGTCAGAGGAACTCAATTTTGCATCATGCTTATGATGAGTAAATGTAAGGTCTTTAGCATATCATGTGTGTACTAAGACGTATAAGCTTTTTGACAAGGAGCCTTATGGTAAGAATATCTATCCACCCATATGGTGAAAAGTAATGATAGATTAAAAAGGTAGATACAAGTTTCAACAAGTAAAAGAATCAAGGTGAAGAAGGGTACGAGGCACCCAGTTAATGAAGCATTATGAGTAAGATATGATACATGGGTGACAACGGTAGATCAAAAAAATGACAGTATTATAGAGTCTATAGTCAAGGGAAGGAAAAGATGAGAGGTGACAGGCCTTGAGACAACAAAAGAGTATAGGCCATAAAGTCATATCCTCATTTCGAGAAATAAGTTTGTGAATCTAGCGTGATTACCAGAAGGAAAATTTAGACCCCGGAGTAACAGAAATCGGTATGGACTAGTAGACAAGATAAACAAAACATGAATTATGGACTGAGTGATTTGATAATAGTCGGCATCATGAGAATTTCAAAAATTGCGTTCCGGCAATAATAGAATGGGCGACAGAAGAATAACCTTTAAAGGTCATTCAGGAAGACGCGTCCCTAAAGCAAGCAATGTGAGCAAAGTTAAGCTTAAGGGACTATGTGTGCCAGTTATACTAGGTGTCACCCTCGTGAGTAAGAAATTTCGTTATCCTTGGTATAGAAGGATTACCGCATGGTGAGTAAGAATCATCAATGATGTGAAGAAACGCCAAAGATGAAGAGGTAAAACATCTGTATGTAGATCATCATAGCACTAAATCTTAGTACTCCCCTAGAAGGGGGAATATGGAGTGATGTGGTATTAAGTCAGAATTAAGTGGTTTTAGTAACTATGGAATGGTGAAGGGAGAATGCAATAAAACAAAATGAGAAAGGAATGATATTGCACTTATTCAAATCCCATAAATATGCTACGATTCCAGAATATTATGCAAACACGACGCCAAGGAGAGGAAGTAAGGGTTCCTATCCGAGATGTTATTAATAAATAAGGAGCCAGTGCAAGACGTAAGTTAAGACAAAGGAAATAACCCAAGAAAGATTACGCGGAATATTGATATGAGAATGGGCCAACGAGTAGTTAGTAGTTGATTCAGGAAGAGCTTAGTTATGGCTAGACTAGAGGATACAGACAAATCAATAGATCGTGCAAGATAAACATAGTGAACCCCAACATGGGAATTCAGTCTCGCAGATATGACATCGTGATCCTTGAGAAATATTCAGATAGAAGTTGGGGTAGTTAAATGTAATGTATGAGTGTTACAGAAATAAAAGAGAGTGCCACTAGGAAGACAGTCAAAATATCAGTTCAGAAGAAACGCTACAAGCATAAGGGCATGAAGGTAAGTAACTACGGATAATTATAGGCAATGAAGGACATCAAAACAAAATCCGTCGAGTATACGATGTAATAAGCTCACAACGTTACAAGAGTCAGAGGGTCCTCCCTAAATACTACAATGAAAGACTAGATGAGGAAATAAGGAAGAAGGCTTCAACCTAAGATCAGTGACCTAAAGAGGAAATGGTCTTGCAACAACAGTCTCACAACAACATTGTATGCACTCCATAAGAAAGTGGCACTTATCGTGGCTAATGAACGGAAAAAAAAATCAAAAGGTGATATTCAAGATCGGGTTATATGGAATTCTAATATGTGTGGGAACTAAGATGAGCCAAGTATTAATTCAACAAGTGGCAAAACGACCAAGAAAAGTTAAATACTTACATTTAAAGAAATCTGAGAAGGAACGAAAGGAATTATTCAATCAATGATCCAGAGTTAGTTACGTTATGGACGCACTTAAGATTTTAGAGTATTATCCATGTAGAATATATGTTGACAATCATACAGTCGTAGAAGACTCCGGTATAAGTTAAATAAATAATTGAGTCCAGGTCATAGACAAAGGATTGAATTGTTAAAAGATTGTATCGTGGATATTCCACAGCGTCCATGAAAGGCTAAAGTAATAACTAATACCAGGAGCCGCAGATCGAAAGATAGCTTAAGACTACATAAAGGTTGATCAGAAGGAAGAGGAAACTAAAGAGTTACATCAACTAAGTAATTCAGGAGTCTAATTATTGGACCCAGAAAATTATAAAAATCGTGATTGAGAACATTGCAGAATCACTCTTAATATCAGAGGTACAAGAGAGATAGTGCAACAACCGTATTCTATGATAGCTCTACGAGAAAGCCAGTTAGAAGAGTACCAGCCTCATAAGAAGTCAGTATGAAGCTCCCACCGGATTGTGTATGCACCAGAGGTACAAATATTATAATTGAGCTTCAAGTTGTGGATGTGAATTATACCTATGTGGAAGGGAGGTCATGAAAGAGATAGAATATGTGATGCGAGATTTGAAGGTAAGTAAGGTAAAGGTGAACAACGTATGAGATACTCGCATGCGGAAGGTTGTGTATAGTCCATACTTCGGATAGAAGGCTAGAAGCGTGTGGATTCAGTATCCATGAATGATAACGGTGTCATTAGTGGCATATCTTCCAGCCTATGGTTTCTAGGTATCGAGAGGTCTAGTTAAGAGAGTAAATAAGAGTTAGAGACGATGTGATATCTCACTTGATGTTCCAGAATAACATAAGGAAATCTATGATGCAAGCAAGTTCAAGGAAGGTTGCGAGTAAGATAAATAGATATGTGTAGGTCGCAAGCTAAAGTATGGTAGAGTGACAAGATTTTAAGAAGACATGAGTAAGGATAAGGAAAGGCAAGTGAGAAGATGACGAGAATGGATAAGTCCTCGAGATTAAGCCCATGAAAACAAGAAAGCTAATAGTTTCTCTAAGTTATAGAAAGTTCAGTATAGC